>QEOT01005639.1:19096-43908 GCA_003123785.1 Pterocarya stenoptera | reverse complement strand
TACAACTTGAAACTGTTGGAAACAAGATAATAACTGCTTAGCCTCTGCCACCAAATGTCCATCTTGTGCATATGACTCCATTGAAACTGCATCAGCTTGAAACTGTTGAACCAAAGCCAAACAATCTAACTCCACCATTAAATTTGGTATTCTCAAAGGCAAGCATAATTGTAAACCCTTCAAAACTGCAATCAATTCAATTGTAGCAGGCCCTTCTACTTCAGATTCAACTTTAGTTGTTGCCATCACTATCCCACCCTGGCTATCCCTCAAAACTACACCAACACCAGCCTTTCTCTGTTCACTAAAAATTGTCCCATCAATAGTGACCTTAAAGAAACCAATCGGAGGAGGTAACCATATGTATGAATTCCTTAACTCAATAGAGGAAACCATTCTAACCTCAGTGAATGCTTTATGAAGAGACAAAGCATGGCTTGCACTATCCATAGGATCTAACACAATCTTGTCCATTTGCAATTTATTACGTCTAAACCAAATGCTCCAACTTAACACAAAGAACAAGGTAAAATCAAATTTTGTATCAAATTGCATAATGGACCTAACTATATCCAAAAAACTCATAGATACATAAAAGGTCTGTAGAACAAGGAGATACCTCTTCCATAATGTTTGGATAGAGGGACAGTGCAATAGAGCATGAGTGACATCTTCCACAAGTTCCAAACAAAAACAACAGCCATCCGCCACTTCTACTTTTTTCTTCCTCAGATTAGTAAGTGTAGGAAGTATATCTTTACAGGCCTTCCAAGTGAATGTTTTAATTTTTCTGGGTACTTGCATCTGCCACAACCATTTCCACAATTTCTTGTCTTGCATCATAGATGGACTTTCACCCCTCATATTGGCCTTTTGAGATTGGATAAGTTTGTAAGCACTCCTAACATAAAACCTCTCATTAGATTCCCCACTCCATATCCACTTATCACTAACTTGCAATGTAGACAACCTGACCTTGAGTATATTATCAACCACCATTGGATTGAAGAGAGCTCGGAGAGATTGCCTATTCTATGAATTATGTGATAAATCCACAATAGAATCAATTGTAGCACCCTCATCAACATCCACCTGCCTGTTTCCATGAATCTTAGGTTTTAAAATATTGAAACCTAGAACCCAAGGATCCTTCCAAATTCGAATCTGCTCACCAGTCCCCACCCTAAACCTACATCCTTCTTTAAGCCATTTCTTTCCTTCATAAATCCCCCTCCATACATATAAAGGGTTTACACCCAGTTTTGACTCAAAGAAAGAAACATTTGGATAATACTTTGCCTTAAAAGTTTTCTGCAGTAAAGAATTTTCACCTTGTAGCAGCCTCCATCCTTGTTTATCTAAGAGAGACATATTAAAAGCATGCAAATCCTTAAAACCCATACCCCCTCTAAACTTAGACACACACAACTTTTGCCAACTCAGCCAATGAACTTTTTTCTCATTACTACGCTGACCCCACAACCATCATTCCTTCAAGATCATGACATAAACTCAAAGGAAGCATGAAACAACTCATTGCATAAGTGGGGATGGAAAGAGCAACTGCCTTAATAAGAACTTCTCTCCCTCCTTGTAAGAGTAATTTCTCCTGCCAATTTTGAAGTCTAGTCCACACTCGTTTTTTAATACTTTCAAAAGCCTAGTTTTGGACCTTCCAACAAGACTAGGCAACCCCAAATATTTCTCATATTGCTGAAACCCTCTCACCCCCCATAAGTCCAACAACTCTCTTTTTTTAGAAGCTTCCACATTCTTTGAAAAAACCATAGCTATTTTGCCCCTACTAATTTTCTATCTAGAGGCAGCCTCGTATTTATCCAAGACAAGTTGTAGGTATCTAGCAGTTTCTTTATCAACTTTGCAGAAAATGATGGTATCATCTGCAAAGAGTAAGTGTGTAATCATAGGGGCCCCTCTACAAACTCTAATCTCTTTCAAATATTGCTCATCTTCAGCCTCCTTCAGAAGGGAAATTAATCCCTCAGTACATAGTAGAAAAAGGTAAAGGGATAGTGGATCCCCTTGCCTAAGTCCCCTACTAGGAATTATAAGACCATGAGTGGCACCATTAATCAAAACAGAGAAAGAGACAGTTTTGACTCAAGTCATTATTAAGTCCACAAAAGTTTCAGCAAAGCCCATTTTCTTCATAATTTTCAACAAGAAAACCCACTCCACTCTATCGTATGCGTTGCTCATATATAATTTCAGAGACATAAACCCTTTCTTCCCATACCTTTTAGTCCTAAAATAATTTACCAACTCATAGGCTAACAAGACATTGTCTGTAATTAGTTGACCCCTCACAAAAGCACACTGAGTTTCTAATATAATAGAGGGTAGGAAAATTTTCAATCTATTTACAATGACCTTGGACACCAATTTATAAATCACATCACATAAACTTATAGGTCTGAAATCAGCAACTTACTCACAAACTTTTTTCTTGGGAATCAAACTAATGAGAGTATGATTGATGTCTCGAGGCAGCACACTAGTGTTTAGTGAATCCAGAATAGCAGCAGTAACTGAATCTCCCACAATATGCCAATAGGATTGATAAAACAGTGATGACATTCCATCAAGCCCTGGTGCCTTTGTTGGATGCATTTGATCTAAAGGCTTCTTCACTTCCTCTGCAACATAGGGTTTGGTTAGCTGTGTGTTCATCTTAGTAGTGACTCTTTGATCAACACACCTCAATACATCATCTTGTCCACCCTGCATAGAAGAAGCAAATAAAGATTTGAAAAAATTAATCACAAGAGAATCCCTTTCCTCCCCTTCAAACCAAACTCCTCTCTCATCTTTTAAACTTCTAATCATGTTCATTTTCCTCCTTTGGCTTGCTTGTGAGTGAAAAAACCTTGTATTTTGGTTACCATTCTTTAGGTTTTAGAATAAAATTTGGGCAAAAAACTTAGGAGTAATGCTATATACTATCATGTGTTGTGTAAGTATCGCACATTTTTTTTTGAAAAGAAGTGGAGTCCACTATTAAAAAATTAATTTTTTCATGTGGGTTCTATATTTACTAACTTTTTTTAAAATGAGTGTGCAGCGCTTGTGTACTCTATGGCTGCAAATAACATTTATAAAAAGTTATTCATGAGCAATGCTAAATACAGTTATGGGTTGTGCATATGTTGCGCACTCATTTTGAAAAAATGTGGAATCCACTACTAAAAAATTAACTTTTTCAAGTGGGTCCTATATAGTAACACCCCACCTAATTACCTATTAGGATTAACCCTTAATTTCCCTTAGAATAAGCTTATCATACTAGATTATATTTTTGGGTTTATAATTTTTTTAAGCATAAGATTTATTATTATTTTTTTTGGGAGTTAGTTAGATTTATTTTATCCATTAAACTATGGCACTTTGTGTCATTAGTGGTTAAGCTTAAGGGTTAAGTATGGGTGGTTTAGTAAGCAAGGTCATTAGTGCTACACTTAAGGCCCTTAAAGCCTTAGAACGTTAGAAGCCTTGAATCAAGCCTTATAAGAGTTTAAGTCTTTGTGAGATAGCCTTAGAAAGATTTGCCCAAGTGTGAGGAAGACATAAGGCCTTTTGGGCCTAACTTGATGTTAATTTTGACCCATGGCCCTTTTATGATAAAACAAGCCCTTTAAGCTCCATCTTTTTGGATCTTGAGGCCTCTCATGACCTCTTAAAATATGGAACCAAGGTCTCACATCAACCCACACCCAAAGTCTATAAACCATGCAACTCCCACTCATGGCCTTTTATGCCCAACAAGGCCCAAAGCCTTGTCTTGCATTTTCACACTTATTTTTGAAGTCCACATACACTATACCATTTATTTCCTCAAGCCTATATTGTACCCCCATGCCCCTAAGAATTTCTTTGGACCCAAATTAAGTTTTGAACTTAGGTTAAGAGCATTAATCAACTTCCACATGATTAGTGATATCTAAACTATGATTTAAACTTAATTTCCTTTTTAATTATTTCTCACATTTTTTATCTGAACATTATTATTTTTATTATTTTTATCATTCTCAGACTAAATTAGAAGATTATTCATGATCCAACACATCATTAGAGCCAAAGACATATCATTGCCCAAACCATCACCATCGGAACCTTAATGCATCACTTGGTACATTATACCAATTCAACCCTTAGTCCACCCCAATTATACCTTTTTAGCCAGAGCATTTTTGCCCTTTAACCCCTCACATTAGCCCCTTTAGTTTAATGGAGTGTTGGTCATTTTGGCTCCAAGGAACCAGACAACAAAAAGCCAACCGATTCCATTGGAGGCATAGTTGAAGCCAAACTTAATGACTTGTGTTTGGTTGCACTTCTGCACATGGCTGATCCACCGCCACACGCCATCTCCCTCCTCCTCCAATCCTTAAGAACCCCTCTAGTCATCATGGTAAACCTTGACTCAAAGTCACCCCAAATAGAGCCAAAACCGATTGGCTTTTGAACAAGATACCACTAGGCAACCACCCCATTTCACCATCTTTTTTGAATTGTACCCACATCATCACTTGGTAGCCAATCCCTCCATATTCCATCACCTGAAAAGGGCATCCAAGAATGTCATTATACCTGTGCATTTCAGCCATGGAGATAAAAAAAAAAAGGGATGCAAGCAAATGAAGTGAAAATCTACCTAGATTTTTTAGAACCTTACCCAACGACATCATGGCATGACTCCATCCCTTTTTTTCCTTTCCTTTATGCACCATGGCACCCTACACCCTTAGCCACCTTGTAGCACCTGACCATGATGAGATTATGGTAGCATAGGGCGCTATTCACGTATGCACAAGGATGACATAAAGTTGGAAGTTGCACTTATCACCACCACCGCCCACTCTCCTCCAACCAAGGCCAGAGTCCTCTCCCCTCTTGAAGTTAGTAAGTTTGAGAGCTTTTGAGGCCTTGATATTTTTGTAAGTATTCTTGCTTAATCTCTAAGTATTAGAACTTTTTTAACATGTTAGGTTTTAATTTATGCCATGAGAATGAATTTCCATTAAGTTTAAATAAGGTTTAGCATGCTAAGTTCAAAATCGGGTCAGATTTGAAATTTTGTTGGAATTAATTATGTTCGGTTAAAGTTTTGGCCATGGCATTAGTTGGTATGATTTTATATGATTCATAAATATCTTATAATGATTTTTGAGGGTTTAAATTTAAAGTTGAAAGGTTTTAATTCTATCTTGTGTTGATCACCCAAGCATGCACGGTTTGATTAATTTATGGATAACTAATGAAGTTTTGATTTATTTCACCTAGACTTGAAATTTGAGCATTTATAAAACCTTGTGATTGGGATAAGAAGGAAAATGCATGATTTACTTCCAGTTTTTGAAACTTTTTTTGATGAAAAGGACTAAGAGATATTATGCATGCTTAAGGGTTAGTTTAATAGTGATTAAGAACTTGAGCCATGTTTAAGTGTTAGGATGAACTTGTATGACCAAAGCCTAAGTTTTAATTTATCCCTAAGGTTATAATTTGTAATGGCACTTAATAAATTTGAGTACAAATGCATTCATAGAGGTGGAATAGTTGAAAACACATCTACACCCTAAGGAATTACATACCATGGGTTGAATGGGTTTAGCATAGTTGCACTTTGAATCTTATAATTCTAAGGGCATAGATGGTTTTATGATGTTTAAAATATGAGAATCCATTTTGAAAAGTTTAGGGTATTTTTTTAATACCCATTGTTGAAAACCTTTTAATTATGAACATCTTTCGTAGTAGTTCAAATCCTAACTTAGTACAACTTTCATTACAGTCGTTACTATTTTTTCAAACTTAGGCAATTTGCAAGTTGGCTTTTAACTTACACCTTGATAAGTTATTATGATTTATTGATAAATGTCACATTTATGTTATAATTGTCATTTTGAGCATGAAACATCATGTTATATAATACATTGAGTACATGACTACTTGCTTACATGATATGTAAAATTTTTACTATTTTAGCATATTGTATATATATGTCATTTTCACATGAAAGCTTGCTACATATACACATTTCATGAACTAAATTTTAAGCATAGTATGAAAATAATTTTTGTCATGTCCCCAAAGGCTAGAATGAGGAATTATCCTAGTAGAACTCCTCTGTCTACTTTGAAGTGAGTGAAAATAGAGTGGTAACCCTTGGAGTGATGAAGAACAGTCAATATGATTCAAATGAGTTCTCTTTAAAGAATGTTGGAGCGAAGTCAAATGTTATGACATTAGGCTGGTGGGTGTATATGTTATGATGTTATGTTACCAATGCTTTGAAAATGAGTCTGCAGACAACGTAGTTTCAACATGAGTTGTACTACGGTCACTAGCAAGTACTCACAGTGCATATGGAGAACTGTGACGATATCAAAAGTTATGATGTTAATGTTATAGTTAATTGTGAATTGCTAATAATGAAACATTATGATGAAATATATGTGTTGAAGTGAAAAATCTTCTCTGTAAGAAAATGGCTTAGTTTTCTAAAAATATTGAGGAATCTAGATGGGAGATATATATTGATTTCTCGGCATCGTACACATTTCATATTTATCATTTATCATGTATAATTTATCTTTGGGTATCTTGGTTGTCTAGCTTACTGAGATTTCAAATAAATCTCACCCCGCTTGAGATTTGGCAGAAACCGAAACATCGAGATATGCAACACAAGGTTACCTATCTCTCGTACTTGACATATAAGATGCAATGCACCTACTGATAACTAGTAGTATGTAGTATATCGCAGCGGAAAGTCAACTTAATCAAATAATGGAACAATAGTCATGATACCAAAGAACATAAAATCCCAATTTCATAATCCACAAGAGTCATCAAAAGAGTTTAAGTTTCCAAAAGATACTCCCAAAACATCCAACTTAAACAAAGAGTCATTTCCCAAAAGTGGAATGGGTCAAAACCAATCATTTCCCAAAAGTGGAATGGGTCAAAACCAAGGTCTCATCCTCAAGCAAACTCAAAAACACTCCCCTAGACACTTGAGGGTCTATATCTAATCCCAACTCCATGGCAACTTCCTTAGCTTCTACAGCGGAGATTTTGGCTTGCTCTAGATAACTACACACAAACTTCATATCATGCTTAAACTTTAACATCATTTGAGGATCCAAGGATGAAACTCCAACATTGGACTCATTGAGATTTGCCAAAATCTTTCTGAGTCGCTGAGCCTAAACCTTAAGGCATTGAACAACAACCAAAAGACAAACATTCAATACTTTCTATATAAGGGCCGAAACATATAAACCCTAGCATATCTAAAAATCATTCTTACCTCATTAAACTTCCATCACAAAATAATCATACTTCATATATGACAATAGCCAAGACCCTCTAAGCTTGAAAACAATAATTCCAATCAACATTTCATGAACTTAGAATCTTCTGATATATTATACAAACTTTAACAAGAATAATCATGGGTGGCCGAAACATTCCAGTGATTATAGATAAACATTTTCTTAGGCTTAGTCCTATATAAGATTCAGTCAAGCAACAACCATTCTCATACAAATACATATTATGCAATCCGAACCCTAGATGGTTTTCTATTCCATTTTCATAACATGAATGCATATTCCAAAGGCCATTTTATTTAAACATTAGATCATCATGCTACGAACATATAATATCATGCGAAAGAAATATCAATATCATGAATAATCACATAAACTAAGCAACCAACAAGTTCACAAGACATATACATAAAATATCCAAGTACAAGTTAGAAGTGTACTTATAACAATCTAAAATATTTAGCAAGCAAGCTGAAAAATACATACAAGACTTGTTAGGTTCATCATTCAAGAGAAACCCTAACCCGTGTGATAGAGTGTTGTGCTCTTGACATCTTTTTCTGAGAAAAAGACTTCAAACATTCAAACCCTCCTCCCTTGAGCCTGAAACTTAACTATAACAAAACCCTAGCTCATAGTGACACTATAGCCGTGTCCTTTATCATAAAAAAAAATATCATGCTAGATGCTTTTTCTCTTCCTTGAAGCAAAACCCTAATCTATCCATGTGCATAGAAACATAGGTTCATATGAATAAAAATCTCAACATATGAGCTAACTCCACTAGCTCGAGTGTGTGTGTATGTGTGAGCATGAGTTCTAGATGAATTTTGCTAAAACCAAAACTTCACCTCCCTTCAATCCTTGTGTATATGTGTGTGTAATAAGGGAAACTTTGGCTTCATACCTTCTAGACTCTTCTCTTGAAAATATCTCCTAGCTTTGCTTAACCTCCAAAAGATGTTTGAGTGAGAAGAAGGTATGGTGGAGAGTATTTGGATGGTGAGAAAATGATAGAAAGTTGGAGAGAATGGTGATGGCCGAATACCTCAAGAGCAATGCACAATGTGACTAAAGGTCCTAGGGTTTTCGGCTCCCCTCCCTTTTATAGACACCAAAAGCTTCTTGCATGAGCCAAGCTCATTTGCATGATTGTCAAGTGGCATCTCATCCTATGGCTTCTTCCTATCTCATCATTTGATTGTGTTGGAAATACAATAGGATTTCCTTTTGGACAAGTGGCGCCTTAATCCTCAAAAACTGAAACCTCCTTCCTCTTTTGCCCTTCATTTCATGTCTTGGTTCAATGTATCTTGTGGCTACATGGTCTTTGTCAAGCCAAGAATCTTCCTCAATCTCTTACATGTGTGCATGAGTGCCAAGTGGCATGTGAGAAGTGTGTGTGGTTGTGTGTATGGGCTACCGAGCCCTCCTTCTCCCAAGAAGATCTTTTCACCACACTTTTGGACAAGCATGTGATTGGTCCAATTTTGCACAAAAAACCTTGCCCTAGCCACCCACCTCAAGGTGTTCTTACATAAGATTTTTCTTCTAGAAGCCCTAGGCGTGTAGGCCTTCATTCCCAAGACAAACTTTTTACCAACCTTTTTGCATGTATGACACATGGCAAAAAACCAAATCATCCCTTCTTCATGGTTGCCGTGCATGGCCTCTTAGCCTTCTCTAAGCTCCACTTTTCCATAACCTAGTCATTTCCTTCTAGAAGCATTTTTCCTATAGTGACAAGTGTCACAAAGCTTCTTCCTTCATGCCAACTTCCATGCATGCGTGACACATGGCAAGAAAAAGATTGATCTCCTATGGTAGGCGTGTAAGCCAAACCCTATATCCTTCTCATCTCTCTTCCTTTATTTCCATCTAGATTCATCAAGTCCTATACATAACTCTATTGGGTGACAAGTGGCACACATGGTCTTAAGTTGGACGTAAGCCCAAGTTCCATTGGACTTCAAAATCCTAATTTCTTATAAAGGCCGAAACTCTCATGGGCTGTTTTAAAAATATATATATTACCCAAAAGTCTAAAAAGTCTTGGTCGTCACATGGACCTACTATCATTCCACTTGGAATGATAGAAGTTGTATCAGGACTTGACGAGGACATTGCGATGTGGAGCCAGATCTCAACAAAAGATTATGCTACCTTATGATTTGAACTTATGATGGTTATGAATGACATTGAGATGTTTTAGTTTATTCTGGCAGAAGTTTTATTTAGTCATCCTTATTCTATTCAGTTATTGCATACTGTTAGATGCATTTATAGAATGCATTGCATATTAACTGTCATGATCGGGGGTATGTAACCTTGTATTACATGTCTCGAGGCCTCTAAATCTCCGTTCCATCCCAAGCGGAAGTTTGGGGCATCACACATATTTACGCACTTTTTTCAAAAGAAATGCGAGATGTTTGCACACTCTATGACTGCAAATATCATTTTTCAAAAAGTATAAAATCCATAAACAAAAATTGATTTTTTATTTCGAGATTTAGTTATCAATTTTTTTTTAAAAAAATTCGGAGACTTAATTTTTACTTTCTTTTTATAATAGAATAATCCTATTAGCATCATTCCATATAAGAGTACAATTACACTGATGATTCAATAATTACAAATTATTTGACAACATTTAGGATCACTGCCACAAAATTTTAATATCCTCTACATCCTTCCAGAATTTAGCCAATTATTTTTACTACATAATTTGCTTCACTACCAACATAACATAACCTCATTTGTTCGAAACTCTGTACATAAATGTTTAATATCTGCTACCATGACTCCCTGGGGTGACATATCCACATCGAATGAGTTCAATTTATTCACAATGGTATCACCAAAAAAGAAAAAAACTTACTCACAATGTCTAAAACACTCTCAATAAATTAATAATAAGTCCTTGAATGCCCATGAAAAATGCATTGTGGGCCTTTTTCATATGGTCCCTAAGAATAGAAAGAGCTTCCACTATAATTTGTACATACTTCTCGTATCACATTCTCTACTTTACACGTTGCCAGTAGAATGGGCCCATTTTCATCACATAGAACATATCCCACTCCAAACTTAATTGTATCAGGAAGAGATTTGTAAGACTATTTATTTGGTTCAGATTTTTTTTAGACTAATTTTTTTTTAAACCCGATGCAAAATCTGGATAACTGGATTCCGAATGTTATTTTTGGCACAGATATATTTTGATCCAAAATCCAAATTGACTTATCCAGTTCTATCCGGCCCGAATACGGTTATGAAATTCGGGTATTGGATTTAAAACACGGTATCCGGTTTCTATTTAAAAAATAAAAACTCAAAACACGTAGTAAAGGGTAAAAACCCCCTCCCAAAAGATCTCTCTCTCTCTCTCTCTCTCTCTCACATATAAGCCCTAGCTCCCGCTGCTCATTCTCTCTCACGTCGAACCCTAGCTCCCACCACTCAACTTTCATCTTCTTTTTTGCTTCATCTGACCCTCCTATTAACATCCCCCTCCTCCCTCTGTCCATCTTCTCTTTCTCCTTCTCACATTTTTCTAGCTTTCTTCTCGGAAACCCATGATGGGGTTTCTGTGATCCACGGCCATGGTTTGGTCGTCTGTCTCTTTGATCCTCAGTGGGAGGCATTCAAGAACCAACATGGCCACAATAAGGTAGCAAACCCAAATTAAGTTTTCAGACAAAATCACCAAGATGCGATGGAAGCTAGAGTCGATCTTTTGCTGAAACCTAGAGATTTTGCCTTTGCCTTTAATTTAATAATTGTTTTCATTTTTTGGCAAGTTCTACTCATTTCTTCTATTAAAATCACATTGGTTTTCTTGATTGGTCATGTTTTGTTATGCTTTTTCTGTATTGACAATGCAATAGCATAGTAAAATAGGAAGGACAATACGTGACCATAGGTAGATGATAACAGTGGAAGCTACAGGGTTTCCATTGATGATAACTTGGATTTTTGAGGAATGGAAAACCTCCCACAAGAAGATGACAAATTAGCTCAGATTTCACATAAGGAAATCCCCGATTCCCCTTTCCTCCCTTATCTGCAAGATCCTAATAGAAATACAAGTAAAAGACATAAAGGTCCCTACAACCCAACTATTAAAGGACATCGTTTAGAACCATTAATCTAAACTACAGTGTTTTATATTATTTTCAACTAAAAGCTAGTAACTAAAACAGCAGCTTGAAACGACGCCACATGTCCCTTTCCTCCCACGCACTGTTTCGACATCCCCTTTGAAATGCCCCAAATCCCCTTTTGCTCCTTATTTTCCTTAACTCCCTTCGATATCTCCTATTCCCGAATCCTCACCTTTGTTTTTCCTCTTGTCATCGACCCATACTTAGCACCCTAACAAATCCCCCACACTTACAAGACCTTGCCCACAAGGTGTTGGTACAAGGCTCTGAGATCCCAGAGTTTCTCCCACGTGCTGTCTTCCATGGAGACTCCCGTCCACTTCACCAGGACTTTTGATGGGCACCAAGATGGGTCTAGTTTTAAAGATCCTTTGCGAGTTCCAGATGGGCTAATTACAAGGTCAAAAGCCAAGAAGATTAAGTAATCAATACAAAGATGGTGCAATCCATTTGAAGGCTTTCAACTTGTTTAATTCATTTAAAGGACTTATTTTATTAGTTTAGAATAATTGGGTTTATTATGAGAATGACTTAAGGAGGCACCTATTCAAGGGCATGTTGAGAAAGTTATTATTTTGTTGAACTAGGGTTTCAAGAAGTTACTGTAATCGAGTACTATATCATTATTGTAGATGCAACACTATTCACTCAGGGGCAATTTTGGAAGATGGAGATTTATTTTGGCTAGTGTTTTAATTAGATTTTGCTTTAAATACTCTTTGTAGTCTCATTTTAATTAGTTTATGAAATTTGATAAAACTTTCTTTAAATGCTCAAGCTCAAGTAAAACTTCCCCTTTCGCGTTTGTGTGTGGTAGAGTAGGTAAGATCTGAACTTTCTCACTAATTGTTTTCTTCAAGCAGGACACGTGAAACATGGGTTGGATCTTGCACATCGGTGGCAACTCAAGGTAGTACACAACTGTGATGCCCCCAGCCCCCGCTTGGGATTGGACGGTGACTGAAGCGTTGGGATATGTAACTCAAGACTACATATCCCTAGTACATAACAGTTAAGATACAAGGCACCTATAATCTAGCAATATGCAGTAATTCACGACGGATAATTCTTTTAATTGCTTAAGGATGGTAGCAACAAATAAACAAAGTACTGAATGTAAAATCCCAAAAGTCTGAAACTTCCTTAATTGTACTTTCTTCAAAATAGATAGTTATTTTCAAAACCATTTCCCACAACATAGGGACCATCAAAATACTGTTTCACAAAAACTAAGTCTTTGTCTTTTCTTTTCTACTACTCCTACTCCCATGGTCCCTTCTTCCTCCCTTACGTTTTTTCTTTCTTTCTTTGTAATCTGGTTTCTTCCTTTTTTCCAAAAAGTGGTCTTTATCTCTATTCTTCAGTATCTTCATCTCTTCTATAAGTTGTAAGGTCTCGGAGATGATTCATTCGACGTTCTCTATCCTATCCAAAAGAGAGGGCTTTGATGAGCTCTTAGTAGTCTTGGGCATATCCTTAGTGGTCGGGGGTACTGTGGTCCTCTTGCATTTCATCCTCTAAACCTGTTACAACTTCTACCATTCCGGGTGGAGAATGGTAGTGGGAACTACCACATTAAGATTTCAAAAAGTCTCAGCAAGTAAACAGTCAACTTACAGCAAATTATCACATGCATATGCAATTAGACCACAAATAATAACAATCCAGAGATAAATGAATGCATGGACATGAACTTGACATGAAAACTTTGACATATGCAACTTAGACTTTTCATAAAACATATTTTTGTCTTTTAGGCTTCTTAGCACTTGGTCATATCTTTGAGCTCAGGTTCTTGTTCTTGTCATAACTTATCATGCCATACTTTTCAAATCATAACATATCATCCCATTCTTATTATTTCATAACATTTTCATATTGTGATCATATCACATTGTAACATATCATGGCATAATGTAACATATCATATCATGGCATATCATAACATAATATAACATAACATGGAGCTCAAATGCCTTAATCATTTCATGATTCATATGAATGGATATCTCACGGTTCCCCTATGCACTGTTTGTTTCCTACTAGTTACCTCATCAACCAACGATCCACTTAATGGAGCTGACTAAGTCATGACATAAACTTGTTTTTATGGCAGTTCGCTTATTTTGCCTTCACCATATGGCACCCACTAGCTTTAGGTGCAACCTCGCTCTAGTATCCTTTCCTTAAGGAACTGTTTAAGGCTTGCTAACTGTACTTCGTTAATTCAGGGGTCTCTACTCGACTTTAAACACTCCAAAGTGCACAGAGAGTTCCATTAGGGCATTTCTCCATACTAGCACTTGGGGTTGTGATAAAACATGCTTTTGACTCTTTCTTTTGAAAACATGGACTTACATGCATGTGATATGAACATATGACGTTACACTTTCCCATACTTATGCAAACATGTACAACCTGAAACATGTATTATCCAATTCATAATGTACATCTCACAATATGGTTTGAAAATATTAGAACAAGCAATCATATGATGAATTCATGTAAACATACTTGAATCACACTCATCCAAACTCAAAACATATTCAAATTCTCTTATTATGGCCTTGGCTGAAACATCCAAGTCCTCCAATCATGAATTTGCATCATCACAACATATATTCACATGTTTTCACAAGTTCATAGATCAAAACAAACATGTATGGCATATTTACATGTCAAAACTGAAACCCTAATCATGACATTTTCGAAATACACTTCATCAAACCATTATAAAAACATGGAATCTCAAATTCATATCGAAATTGAATATATATACCACAATATAACAAGATTCAATCAATGAAAAATATACAAGTTCACAAAATATATACAAGTGGTATCCAAGGTAAGTTGGAAGTTTACTCACAAAACCCAACGTCCAATTAAAATAAGCAAATCTGAAAAAATGTGGTAACAAGGTCATAAGAATCCATTCTGTCAAAACCCTAAGCCGTGCATGAGTGAATGAGTGAGTGCTTTAGGTTATTCTTCAAGACAAGAGGAACCCTAATCTTCAAGGCTTTCTCATAGGTTTGAAACTTCTAAAGAATAAAACCCTAGTTTTTCTTCCAAAAATCATGTATAGGCCATGGCCTTCCTTTCCTTCCCAAAATATTCGTCCTCACATCTTAACCAAATGATAGTTTAGATTCTCACTCTTGGAAGAAATACCTAAGTATTCCGAATATGGTGAGTGTGTGCTCATGTGGAAGATCACCTTGAAACCAAAAGTATTATCCTCCTCATGGTCACGTGTGTGTGTGAAGAACCCATGGGAAAAACTGAAGCATTCCCTCTCTCTTGGCTATGTGTGTATGGGCAAGAAATAGTGAAATGACTCTTACCTTTGTGTGCTTCCTCTCTTCTCGAATGGTGTAGGAGAAATCCTTGGTAATTTTGAAATAATGCTTGAAGAGTAAGGGTGGTGTTTGGTTTGTGACAAAACTTGGGAAAATGAAAAGTAGAGAGAGAGCAATGGTGATGGCCAAATGGTGCTAAGAAGCAAATATGGAAATTTGTACAAAAAGGGCTCCTCACATTTTGGCTATCCCTTTATATAGAAGCCTCCCTCCCCTCTTGAAATCCCAAAGACCTTGTGCATGGATGCCATTTGGCCTCTTGTGAAAGAGTCTCATCCTCTTCCCTAGGATGACCTTGGAAACTAAAGGCCTCCTTCACATGTGGCGTGTAGCCTCCCCAACCAAAACCCTCTTTCCATCTTTGCCAATCTTCATGTGTTTAGCTTCAATGCACTTGGTGGTAAAAAGGTAAAATCCTAAGTCCTAAATCTTCCTTGAATCGCTACATTTGTGCATGGTTGCCATGTGGCAATTGAAGTGTGTGTTTGGATGCCTTCTGCTTGCCGAAAATCCCAGATCCTCTGAAGAGAACTTTTATCTTCCCTAGGTGTAGGTGGCATGTGTCCCTTGAGATTTCCTTAGCCAAGCCATCGTCCCCATCTTCTTCCTTGACCAAAATCTTCTAGATTCATGACCCTTCCTAGTCCCAAGCAAAGATCCCTCTTGAAACTCAAAAATCCTTCTCATGCATGATAAGTGTCAACCAAGGTGGTTGGCCTTTGCATGTGGGCGTGTAGGACTAGGGGTTTCATCCAAAACCCTAATTTTTCTCTTTCCCCTTTTTCCCATTTTTACGTCCAAGTTCATTGTGTCTGAAAGAAAACACACTTGTGCATGAGGGACAAGCGTCACTAGGTTGGTGAGGGTTGGCGTGTTCCCTAGGTAGCCGAATCCTCTCTCTTTGCCTCATCCACTCACCTCCTTCTAGAACCTCTATGCATGTTGGACAAGTGTCATGTGTTGGTACTTTCCTAGGTTTCAAAAGATGAGCTTCTAGGAAAACCAAAAGATCTTCTCATGCCATGTGGCACCTCCACCACCCTTAGGGATCAACTTTGGGCTTCACCCTAATTCCTCAGAGGTCCGAATCCCCTATGGGCATTTCCTTCTATTTTCTCTTGTGGGCTCTTTAACCTAGAATTCTAAGATCCAATCCAACAAATAAATAGAAAATGGCTCATAGAAATCCTCTAACACTTATCCAAATAATCCATAAACAAATTATATCCAAAAAAAATATGAACGGGATCTCTTATCGAAAATCCGGGGTGTCACAGCTAAGGATCTGATCCTCTGGTTCACTTGGAAGGGCCCGTAAAACTGAGGGGCCAACTTCAAGTTGTGGCTCATGCCAACAGTCTTTTGTTGGTAGGGCTGAAGATGTAGTTAAACCCAATCACCTACAGTGAACTCTCTCTTAGTTCTTTTCCTATTTGCAAATAATTTCATACGGTCTTGAGCTGATTTGGGGTTTTGCTTTACAAGTTCCAATATTTGTGATCTACTTCGTAACACCTTGTCCACTGCATCATTGTTTGAGGTCCCGGTATGTAAGAAATGAGTCTTTGGAGGGGGGGGTACCCATACAAAGCCTCAAAAGGTGACAAGTTTGTTGAGCTATGGTAGCTCAAATTGTAACACCATTCGGCTAAAGACAACCACTGCACCCAGATCCTTGGTTTATGCCCACATAACACCTCAGATAACCCTCCAAATTTTTGTTCAAAGCTTCAGCTTTGCCATCACTTTGAGAGTGATAGGAAAAATTGAAGTTTAATGTAGTCCTTGTAATTCAAACAAACTTTTCCAAAATGAACTTTAGGAAAATAGAATCATAGTTAGTCACACTTATTTTGGGAAAACCATGCAGTTTGAAAACTGCACCCATAAAAACTTAGGCCACGTCTTAGACTGTATAGGGATTTGAGAGGGCCATAAAATGGACATACTTACTGAATCTATCAACAACAACCAGAATCACTGAAGACCCTTTTGAATTGGGCAGACCCTCTATGAAGTCCATAGAGATGTCTATCCAAGCTTGCTCTAGTATGGGCAATGGCTGGAGTAGCCCCGTAGGAGGAATATTTTCATATTTAATTGTTTGGCACACCTCACATTCCTTCACCCACCTTTTAATATAAGTTTTCATACCAGCCCAGTAAAATTCTCTTTTAGCCCGCTGATAAGTTTTGAGGTACCTTGTGTGGCCAACCATCAGATCAATGTGGATAATGTAGCACCCTTTTAATGAAAGGTTATTCCGAAACCATCATCAACCTTCCCTTCTTTAGAAGTAGTCCTTGCATTACAGAAATTCCCTTAGGAATCTCTTGTTGTGCCCCTGCCTTGGCAAGAATATCTATGAACTCTTTGGACAGCTGGTAACTCAGCTTTAATTCCTCTACACAATCTGGTTTTGAAAGTGAAATCTGAGTAAACATTGCTTCTACCGAATAATCACCTCCTTCCTTTCAAGAAAGAGCATCAGCCATTCTATTCTAATTCCCCTTCTTGTACTCAATCTTAAACTCGTATGCCATCAACTTAGTAAGCCACTTTCGCTGTGCTTTCGTGCCTACTCTTTGTTCCAGTAGAAATTTCAGCGCTTGTTGATTAGTTTTGACTGTAAACGACTGCCCCAACAAATAAGGCCTCCACTTTTGGACAACCGTCACTAAAGCCAATAGCTCCCTCTCATAGGTGGATAGGAGAAGAGCCCTTCCCTTCAATACTTTGCTTAGAAAAGCTATAGGTTGTCTAGATTGCATTAGGACAGCCCCTATTCTTGTACCACTAGCATCGCACTCAATGGTGAAAGGGTGAGTAAAATCTAAAAGTTTCAACACTGGGGGCTGAGTAACCACTTCTTTCAGTCTATTAAAGGCCTGTTCAACATCTAAATTCCACCAAAAATTATTCTTTTTAAGAAAACTGGTCAATGGAGCTGCAAGTAATACGTACCCCTTAATGAATTTTCTATAATAGCCCGTTAGGTCTAAGAACCTCTCAAGGCCTTAGTATTCTTTGGTGAGGGCCAATCAATCATAGACTTAATTTTATTCAGATCTGCCCATACCCCCTCATGAGATATGATATGCCTGAGGTAATCAACCTCCTCCACTCCAAAGCAACACTTAGACAACTTTACATAAAGTTGGTGTTGCTGCAGTACTTCCAACACCTGTTTTAAGTGTTGTAAGTGCTCATTCCAGCTCCCACTATACACCAAAATGTCTCAAAAACACCAATACAAACCTCCTTAAGTACTTCTTGACTACTCGGTTCATAAGGCCTTGAAAAGTGGACGGGGCATTCATAAGCCCGAAGGGTATTACCAAGAACTTGTAGTGCCCTTTGTGAGTTCTAAAATCAATTTTCTCAATCTCCTCAGGTACCACCCGAATCTGGTGATATCCCGACCGTAGGTCCATCTTTGAAAACACCACTACCCCACACAACTCATCTAATAATTCATCTATCCCTGGGATGGTGAATTTATCTTTTACTGTGTGCTGATTTAGTGCACGGTAATCAACACAGATGCGCCAACTACTGTCAGCCTTACATACCAGCAGTATAGGTGAGGAAAATGGGCTAAAATTGGGCCAAATCACCCCTGTTTTCAGCAAATGCCACTATCTTCTCTATCTCGGTTTTCTGGTAACAAAAACTCTAGACTTAGTCACCTAGTGTAAGCGCCGTTGATGTATCAAAATAAAATGAAAGCGCACCGTTTTGAGTAATTTCCATTTCCCTCCCTCTCTGTGTTTCCATTTCTCATTGAATCCTCCCTCGAAGCTGAAGTCCCCTCCCTCCCTCCCTCTTTGCGTTTCCATTTCCCTTCATCGAAGCCTCTGTAGTTGGAAGTGATCGCCCTCCTTCCCTCAGTGTTAGGATGAAAGTCTGAGACAACCCACATAGAGCCGCCTTCGAAACCTCCTTCTCTTAGTTTCGTCTCCCTCATAGCCTCCCTCCCTTCGTCTTCATCTTTTTCTTCCCACAAAGCCTCCCTTCATGGTCGCCATTAACCCTTCCTCATGGAGTTCGAAGCTTGTTGTGGCATCATTACTCATTGTCCAATACTTCATCAAATAAACCTCCTCAGTACAGAGTAATATATAATGGTAATAACACCCCCATGATCTTCTCCAAAGATGAACACTAAACAAATAAATTTTGGTACCATAAAGTACTGCATCTTCTTGCGGAAGAAACATTTGACGTAATGTAGACTGAGAAAAGAAAAGGCTTGATCTTACCCATGCCTGATGAAGTTGTTGATGGAGAAGACCCACATGAAAACACCCACAAAAATGACAACCCACGGTTCGGAATGAAAATGACAAACCAGATCAATGTGGGTATCAATGAACTAGTTTAGACGAGCACGAAGACGAAGAGCTAGCACAAACATGCAAGATCTAGACGAACACGAACATGATCAACCGAAGACCCACATGAAAGCTAGGGGAAACCCACATGAAAGCTAGATGAACAAGCTCTGTTTTGGTTTCTTTCTTATTTTGTTCATTTTGTAGTATTGCTTTTTCTTTAATATTGGCTGACGTGGCATCAGCAGACTCCCCACCGCTTGCGCCCCTCAATTGTAATGACCCAAACTTGCCTAAGCATGGCCCATAGTTTTTATTCTTAGTTGCCATGACATTTTTGGGAGCTCTAGCTATTTCAGAAAGCCGTAGAATTTTTGAAATGACAACTTGAGCCCAAGAGAGAAGTAACCCTAGAATGCCTTGTGAATTTCGGCCTTATTTAGAAACCCAGGTCCAATGGATTTAAGCCCATGACCCAAATCTTAGGCACAAGAATCATGTGGCATGTAATTGCTACATTGTGAATCTAGACTTGATAATGGGATAAGGGGGAGAGAAGTGTAGAAATAGCAAGAAGTGGCTTACACGCCTACCCTAAAGAAATTGCCACTTGTCAGCATGCTAGAAACCTTCTAGATGGATCAAGGGACAAAAGGAAACTAGGAAGATTAAGAGATTTTTGGCTAGCCCAATTTTCCACAAGCCTAGACCCTTTGTCTTGCCCAAAATTCGAGTTCCAAGGTAGATTTCTTGGGAAGGGAACCCTAGGGAAGTGAAATGGAGCTTTTCTAGAAAATTTGCATGGGAAACCGAAGGGAGGCACATGGGATTTCGAATTTAATCAGTTTTTGCCAAGTAACATGCATGTACTAAGTTTCTAGAAGAATATGTGAAGGGACTTTTGTATCAAGGACAAATATGCCCTTAGGGTTTCGGCTAGCACACTCCCAAGCACCCTATTCACTTGCCACTTGTCATTTAGTTTATTTTGGACCAATGGTACATGAAAGGTGACCTAGGGAATGAGCACTAGGAAGATGAAGCATCAACTTGGGAAAAGAAGAAGGAGGGGACGGCTAGGGCTTTGGCACATGCCCAATGCCACTTGTCACCCATGCCAAAGGTTACTTATTGGGAAAAGGAAGAGGCATGTAATGTTTGACCAAACTACCCTTGAAGAAATACTCACTTGCTTAAGGAAAGGAAGGGCATAAAGGGGAAAGAAGGGAATTTCAGCCAAGGGAAGAGAAACCCTACACGCCACCCCTAAGGTGTCCTTTCCCAATGCAATCCAAGTGGGGAATTCTAAGAGGCATTTTCGGCAAAAGAGAAAGGGAAAGAAGAAACCTATGCCACTTATCATCCATGCAAGGATTTTGGAAGTAACCAAGGAGGGAAGTGAAGGGTCTTTTAATAAATAAAAAAAAAAAAGAGAGAGAGAGAAGGTGTGGGTACACGCCAAAGGGCTTTTCCCTTGTCTCTTTTTTTTTTTTTTTTTTGGGAAATTGCCTGAGCTCTCACTCTCTCCACAAAATTCTCCCATGTTCACTTGAAGGTTCCCTCACTTTCTTGTATTTTCTTTCCAACCAAACAAGAGGATTTCCTATTCAAGGAGAGATTTCGGCACCCTCAAGACTAAGAGAGGTAAGAATAGGTTTTTCCTCCTAGTTTCATACACAAGTCACTTTCTCAACCCGAAAATGAGATTCAAATCTCATTAGACTTTGAGAATGATAGACCCATCATACTTTCTAACGCTTTCTTGGAAAATGACTTAGGATTTTTGAGAAACCCTTGAAGCCAATTAGTAAGGGGGAGTTCATCCTCTATGTTTTCGACCAGCACATGTATCTTTGCTTACCTTAAGTTTTGTTTTACTTGAGTGAAATGAAGGGGTTTTAACTCAAAAAGCCGAGAAGCCGAGTGGTTTAAGATCAAGTGATGCCCTAGAAATCCACACACACACTGAAGAACATGAGATAGGGTTTTTAGTTACTCTTTCTAATATAGCATGTTCAGATTTACAGGTTGCTAGTATTTCTTTACGCGAATTTTTGTAAGTATACACTCAACTTACTTGGTTAATACTCGTATATATTTGTGTAAATCCTTTCATTGCCATGTTTTCTTTGTTTGTTATCTCTTGATTGTTTGTTTGATTATGCTAATATGATCTTGAGTAAATCCATGGAAGGAATTATATGCTTCGAATTTGTGATGAAAATGCCATGAAATACTCCTATAAGTATCGTTTTTTTTTTTTTTTGCTTGATTAAGGTTGATAGTTTATGCAACATGATATTTTGGTTTGAGTATGTCTTGAAAGTTTTGGACCTTTGCTAAAATCTATGATTTCATGTTTTGTTTCACTTTGCTTTGATTTCTATATGATATGCTTGAAGTTTGGAACATGTTTAAGTAATGATTTTTCATGTTTTTGTTCCTATGTGTTTCAGCCTAAGCAAGTTCTCATGACTCCATGTATGTATTTTGTTGTTTCATGTGTTTCATGTTATCATGCCATGAATTGAACATGTTATGCTTAGTTATTTCATGAGGCATTCCATATGTCACATGTCAAGTGTAAGTAAGTAAGTATGTCTTAAGTTTCATGTCACATGCATTTGGAGAAAAGTGTTTTCAAAGAATGTTTTCAAAGAAAAAAGTCTATAATGTTTTACCATGACCCCAAGTGCTAGGACGAGGAATTTTCCTAGTGAAACTTCCTTGTCCAATCTGGAGTGCCTAAGAATGAAGTGGTAACTCCTAGGTTGACGAAGAACAGTCGACGAGCTTCGAATGAATTCATTTTAAAGAATGCCGAAGCGAGGAAGCACCTAACTCTAGTGGGTGCATAAGGCATGTAATTCGATGAAGTGAGGTTGAGTTAATATAATTATCTGTTTATGATGTATTCATCATGGTGTACGGATCGTTGATGGTGAGGTAACAAGCATGAACACACGATGCAAGGAGGGGAGCCGTGTTGTGTCCATCCTATGAACAAGAATAACAGCTCATGAGATAAGGATCACCTGATGAAAATCTCATGATATGATAAGGATCACTCAATGCAAATCTTGTGATATGTTCTGATAAGAAAAGTTCTGATTAAGAATCAATATGAAAAAGAAAGTCAAAGACGTTTTCTAAAAATATTTTAAGTCTCTGTTACAAGTCTTTTGAAAATAGTCAAGTGCATGAGTTAAGTTTTGGTCAAGTCATACATCAAGTACATGTCCATGCACGCATTCATGATGTACCTCTTATATGCTTGCGTTAACTGTGGTATGTTGTGTGATTACTTGTTGAGATTTCTCGAAATTTTATTGTAGTAGTTTCCCATATCATTTCCCAACCGGAATGGTAGAAGTTGTTATAGGTGTAGAAGACGACACTCATGACCAAGAGGAAGAGAATGGCATCTTTTCTAAAGTTTCTTGGTGTTTGGCTCCCGATGAGACATTAGTGATGAAGAGGAAGCGAACTTAATTATTTTGTGAAAGAACTTATGGTTCAGATCTCAATTTTTGAGAAACAATATTTTGAGGGAGTCCTGTGTTTTGGGAGACTAAACTTTACTATATGTCATTTTGGGATACTATATTTTATGGTATAGTTTTATGATTATGGACAGCGAGGGTAATGTTTTATTACTATGGTACCATGTACTTTGCAATTGCTTGTTGCGTTGCTTAGAATATCTGACTTTTAATATTTTTCCGCTGCTACAATATTGCATACTGCTAGTGTACTTAGGTGTATTACCTGTCACGTACGAGGGGTGTGTAGCCTTGTATTACATGTCCGGGCATTTCAGTTACCGTCTAATCCCAAGCGGGGCTGGGGGCACCACATCGATTGTGCAGAGAAGAATTGTTCTGGTAATAGGGGTAGCAATATGGTTGATTTCAGATAGGTGGGGTACCTTCTTTTAACACAATCTTATGGTCATGGTTCCTCACAGGAGGCAGCCCCTTATGTTCCTCAAACATCCCCTTAAACTATTTCAACAGCTCACTAACTTCAGTGTTTTGCACAACCACTTTTTCCACTTTTTTCTCCACTTGAATCTGAAGTGAAAAACCCCTTCCTTAGTCACTGAGGCCAATACTGCCTTGCTACTACCCTCAATAGAGATTGGTTGGGGTTCTAACCCTCTACACTCCACCTTATGACCATCTTTTTCAAATTTCATATATAATTTTGAAAAATTCCATATAATGGGACCAAGTTTCTCCAACCAATTTACCTCAAATACAATATCACACCCTCCCAATTCAATAAGATGAAGAGAGGGACAGAACTGTATACCTTGCACTTTTAGGGGCACCGAGTCACAATGACCTTCGCTTTGAATAATTGCTCCAGTTGCCACCTTCATTGCCAAATTACTAGACTAATTGGCCTGTAGATTAGCTCTTCTAGCTATTGCTGGGTCTAGGAAATTGTGTGAGTTTCCTGAATCTACTAGAATCACCACTTGTTCATCATTAACCCTTCCTTTCACTTGCATAATACTTGGGCTAAGGGTTCCAGAAATGGTGTTTAAGGAAATCTAAGGATTTCCCACAACTCTAGTAAGCATCAAGCTGTCATCCTTTGATTAATCTCCATCTTCCCCACACTCAGTTTGCTCTTCCTCCATGTCCTTATAGCCTTGCAATAGGTAAATTTTGGGGGACTTCCAAACATGACTCAAGTTTCATTTCTTGTCAAAATTATAGCATAAACACTTCCGTCGTTTCCATCAATTGGCATCGAGAAAATCTTCTGTGTAGGAGTGAATGGTTTAGTCCACTTACTACTGCCTTCAGTGGAATGCTCTGATGGCCTGCTTACCATGGGTAAAACACTCATTGCTCCTCTTGTTTTCAATCCCTTTTCTTGTGCTAAGAAGGTACTCTTCTTCAATCTTAGTGAGTCCAAATGCTGCATTTTAGACTTGTAGGATTAAACATCTTTAATGGGAGCCGTATTTCATCCTTCAAACCAATGATGAAGCAACTTAGTTTGTGCACATCGGAAAGGCCTTTGAGCCTGTTTGAGAGTGCCACGAACTGAGCTTTGTATGCAGCCACAATGGAGGTCTATTTAAGCCTTGTCAAGACTTCCGATGGGTCGTCGAACGCTGTGGGTCCAAATCAAATTGGAAGTGCCCATGTAAAAGTTTCCCAATTGGTGAAATGACCACTCTCCCAAGCGTCCCGTTACCATACCAATGCCTCACCATGCATATGGTAGGAAGCCATTAATAATTTCTGTGAAGGATGAGTTTGATGAAATTCAAATAATGATTGACTTTAAACACCTAACCTGTTGGGTTTTCTCCTTCAAATTATGGAAAACCAAGTTTGACTCCTTTGGTTAATGGTCTTCTTTGCTCATTCCCCTCACTATGTCTATCATTTCTATTTTGAGGAATCTGCTGGTATTGATGCTCCCAGAGTGTACGAAGCATTTCAGACAATGTAATAGCGTAGTAAAATAGGAAGGACAATACATAACCACATGTAGATGATAACAATGGAAGCTACTAGGTTTCCATTTACGATAACTTGGATTTTCAAGGAATCCAAAACCTCCCACAAGAAG
>QEOT01005635.1:10595-34847 GCA_003123785.1 Pterocarya stenoptera | reverse complement strand
ATTCGGGTGGAGATAAACACAAACAAACCCCTCTATGAAGATTTCACTTTGCCCAAAATCAACAAAAGCCCTACTAAGGTTAGCTTCAAATATGAGAAATTATCAGAGTTTTGTTATGGTTGTGGAAGACTAGGCCACCTCCAATATGCTTGTCCTATATATATCAGTACTCTAGATGAGCCTTGGTTTGGTCCATGGATGTGTGTAGACCTTCAAGACCAAAGATGTATTACACGTCTTGATCAACCTTCGCGAGAACACCCCCAGCTTGCACCTCTGATCCCCTAGGCCTAACAAGAACTCTCAAGGGTCATGGAAGCTTCGGTAAAAAATAACTAGGTTAAACATCTTGGCAAAGGTAAAGCAGTCATCATCAACTCGGAAGATGGCAAAAAGAAAGAATTTTGCATCAACAAGCTATTTTCTGGAGCAACTAGCAGTAACAAGTCGTCGCCAAACAAAGACATTGTTCATCAAGCTGGAAGTCAACGCACAGAACCAAGAACAATTGTTCCAGACAAAGCTGCCTTTCCACCATGTGGCTCGAATCCAAGCTCCCAGACAATCTCGACATTACCATTAATTGAGAGCAGCCAACCTATCACCCTCAGCACTTCTGACACATGAAATCAGCACTTGTCACCTTCCTATTCAAGCTTCACTTTTGGGAGCAAGAATAATTCATCATCAACCCGTTCTACAAAAATTCAATCCTCTTTTGGGCCCATCGTCACCAAAGATCCTTATCCAAAAACTTCAGAATGGGCCCATCCAATTTAAATCAATTGCTCCTTTTCAAGTAGATCCCCTGGTCAAACCCAAGCCCAATAATTCCCTTTTTAAACAAATCATTACGCAGCTCCAATCAAAGTAAGGCCCATCCGAATTCACCAAACCCAATCACTACATCTCCCTTCTTGTCAGTCCCTCAGGCAGAGCTTGTATAGCCTTCAACACCTTTCAATTAAGTCTAGCCCAAACATTTTCCCAAGCCCACCAAGTTCCTCATCTAGACTCTCCTCCCTCGAAAGATCTCTCCCCCAAATTCTAGTCCTTGAACAGTAGCCAGATGGCCCTTCCCACTTCAATCCCATCCCCATCCATGAACCCACCTTCTGAGACTACGAAAAAGAGAAAGGACTTACTTGTTGAGAAGCTTTACTCTCATAAAAAAATGATTCCTGAGTGCAACTATAGCAATGGTACAAATGCAGAACGAAGAAACCAAAGCCACTAAGATCGGAAAGGAGGCCCATCCATCACCAGAAACTCCGATCAAAATCAAAAGACTCCAAAAGGCAAAGAAGGAATGCTTAAGGCGAAAATCACCGAAGATCAACACCAACATTGTCAGATATGCACCATACCAAAATCAAGATCTGAAAGATTTGGGTAACAATGTTCAGACCTAGACTATGAATCTTTTTCCCATGAATCCAACGATTAAGGTAGCAGGATCCTCACTACCACCAAAAATCCCATGAGGATTCTATCCTGGAATTGCAGAGGACTTGCTCGTTCTTGTGCAATCAAATCCTTAAGGGCAAATATCAGGGTCTATAACCCTAAGGCTATTTTCATTTTTGAAACTTTTTTATCCTCTAATGACACTGTGTAAATGGTTAATATGTTGGGTTTCTCTTATTTTGTGCATTTCCCTCCTTCTGGTAAATGGGAAGGCCTTTTGCTACTGTATCGACCTGGACTCGATATAGAACTTGTAAATATTTCTAGTAATATTATTTCTATGTTGGTGTATTCTAACCCTTCCCATATACTGTGGTTCTGAATCTTGTATATTCTCCTGCTCCTTATAGTAAAAAGTAAAATTTCTGGGACCTTCTTAGCAACATTATAGAGTCTTTCAATGGTCCCTCTTTAGCTATAGGAGATTTCAATTCTTCTCTCCAAGGACAAGGTTCATCTCCCCCTTCCAACTCCTTAGAAGCTAATTTAAAGGAAAATATCAATGAATTACTCTTGAGGGAGGAATCTCTTTGGAAGCAAAAATCAAGAGTTACTTGGCTCACCACCACTAATCTAAACACTAAGTTCTTCCGTGCTTCCACTTCCATTAGGCGTAGGCACAACAACATTAAGTGTCTTAAAACAGTAAGGAACCAATGGACAACAGATCATTCCACTATCATTTCTAAGATCCATGATTACTTTAAGAATATCTTCACAACTTCTAATCATGCTCCTCCCAATGGCCTTGAAAATCTCTTTCCTATGAAGATTATTGACAATGAAAATGACTTTCTTTGCAAAACCCCCCACAGATGAAGAAATCACCCTCATCGTGAGGAAACTTCCTCTCTCAAAGACTCCAGGTCCGGATGGTTTCACTTGTCTTTTCTACAAAACTTTTTGGGAAGTCATCAAAATTGATATGATAGTTGCTGTAAAAGCTTTTTCATTCATGGTAAGCTTCTCAAAGAACTTAATCATACCAATGATGTCAGTCAGTTTAGACCTATTAGCCTTTCAAATGTTTGCTACAAAATAATTGCAAAAATTCTTACCAATAGGTTCAAATCCATCCTTCCCAACATCATTTCCCATTGCCAATCAACTTTTGTTCCTAGCCGTTTGATTCAAGAAAACACCATCTTGGCCCAAGAAATCTTCCATTACATGAAAAAAGGCCAGGTAGAATAGGGCATATGGCTATTAAGATTGACATAATAAAGGCCTTTGACTCTATAGAATGGTCTTTCCTTCTTTCCATCATTCATCAAGCTGGCTTCAGACAACAATAGATCAATTGGATAAAGGAATGTATATCCAGTGTGTCTTATTCAATCATTGTCAATGGAGCCTCACATGGTTTCTTTCAACCTTCAAGAGGTCTTAGGCAAGGAGTTCCATTATCTCATTTCCTTTTTATTCTGCAACTGAAGTCTTTTCTAAACTTATCATTTGAAAAGAAGACCACAACTACATCAAGGGCATCAAATTGTCAAGAAGAGGATCCCCTATCTCCCATATTCTCTTTGCGGACGATCTGTTTCTTTTTAGTTCAGCCATAGCTCAAACAACTCAAGCCTTTGCTGACTGCTTGGATCTGTATAATTCTTGGTCGGGACAAATGATTAATTAGAGGAAATCTTCCATCCACTTCTGCAGGAATACCAACTCAAACTCGATTAATGTAGTCAAAAACTACTTTAATTTCAGTCTCTCCTCCAAACTCTAAATATATGGGTCTACCTCTTTCGAATGGGGTTGATATGAAACAATTGCTCTCTTATTTAATGGACAAGGTCCAGAACAAACTCCAAAAGTGGAAGACAAAAATCCTTTCCCAAGCTGTAAAAACTGTTTTGATTAGAGCGTTTGCTAGTACAATCCCTTCCTATGTTATGCATACCACTTTCATACCAAAACATTTGACTCATAAACTGGATGCTCTATTCTCAATGGGAGGCTTGGGTCTCAAACAAATGTCTGCCTTTAATTCAGCTCTTATCTCGAAATATGCATGGTCTTCTCTCAATGAGTCCACCAGCCTTTGGAAAGAAGTGATCTAAAAAAAGTACCTAGGTTCCAAAAATTTCTTTGAGGCTTCCCATAAGTCCTTTAATTCTTGTTTCTGGAAGACTATTCTCAAACAAATGGAGTTTTTGAAATATAGTGTTTGTTACCAAATTAACAATGGTACCTCAATTAGAGTTTGGTTGGACCCATGGATCCCTACCATCCCATCTTTCATGCCACTTCTAAATCCTACCATTTATGTCCCCATGCATAACAATAAGGTCTCTGAACTCATTCTTGAAAAACCAAGGCGCTGGAACACTCTTCTGTTGGACACTCTTTTCTTGAATAATACTTCTAGGGAAATTCATAAGATCCCCTTGGCCAACCGTGCTTTCCATCATATACCTGATAAAATAAAATGGCTTCATCATTCTTCAGGTATTTTTTCAATAAAATCTGCTTTATGCAGAAATTGCAAGGTTGAATTATTCCTCTCCTCACAATGCTCACTCCTTCAATTGGAAAGGGTTATGGAAACTGAAATTGCAAGATCGTCTTAAAATGTTCCTCTGGAAAGTTACCCATAATATCCTCCCAACGAAAACTCTGATCAACAATGTCATCCCACTCGAGGAAAATCATCTGCTTTGCCCTTTGTGTAAAACAGAGCCTGAAGATCTTTCTCATCTATTCCTCAACTGCACTTACTCAAGAATTTTGTGGAGACATTCCAACTGGCCAATTGATATTTCCCTTTTTGCTAATCATGACATCTCTAATTGGATAAAAAATATCATCAACCCTTCGGAGATACTCAAAACTCCTTAGATAGAGCACCATTCTTTTCAAATTTTTGTTGTTATTGTCATGGACAATCTTTGGTATATCAGGAATAAATTGGATCACAACCAGTCTTTTCCTACACCACAAGGTTATGTTGAGTCAGTCCACAATTTTTTCAAACATCATTCAACAACATGGTCAAGGGAAGGCAACCGTTTTAGTTCAAACGAAGAAAGGCATCCAAAAGGATATCATCGTATCACTTTTGATGTTGCGGTTAGACAACATGGAAGCATTTTGGCAACTATATGCTGGATAGACAATGGGGATATTTTATTTGCAAAAACAGATTTCATTCTAAGCACAAGTCCAAATCTAGGAGAAGCCTTTGCATATTTAATGGGAATCAAAGAAGCCGAAAGTCTAAGATTGGAAAATATCATCCTTGAAGGAGATTCTAAGATGACCATCCATGCCATCACACACTCATCTCCAATCCAAGAATGGACCATGAGCCCCATCATCAGTGACATCAAATACCTCTTAACTTCATTCAAATATTGGACTGTGAGAAAAATTCATTGATCCCAAAATCGATGCGCGCATGATCTAGCACAATGGGCAGCAGCAATGCAAGCATTTGGAATTGTCCCTCTAATCCAAATCCCTCCTTTTCTTTTGCATTTTCATAGTAGAAAAGACCCACCTCCACTACTTGTATAATTTCTTTTAATTCTATTGAGCTTGTATTTCTAGTGTATGGTTTAATATATATCTCTATTAACTTGGAAAAAAAAATATTAATGTTCATGTTTAAGATTAAGATTTCATGTTATATTAATTTTATGTTATAAGATTAAAACTTATATATTATATTAAATGTTATATTAAAAATTATAGGATTCATTTGATGTTATATAAGATGTTATATTAAAATTTTATAATATTAATTTTATGTTATATCAAATATTCTATTAATAGACATGAATAGTAAGATTAATTTTTCATGTTATATTAATTAGTAATTTATAATGTAATATATAATATAATATGAAAAAGTATATGAAAAAGTATTTATATATAATATAAAATATATAAAAATACATACACACATATATATACTAGTTAGGGCAACATGCCCAGTTGATAAATATAAAGAAAAAACTAAAAAAAGTACAAAATGGTAAATGAGAAGGTGAAAAAAAAAATTTAACAAAAATTGAACAAAACATATAAAGTGAAGAAAGAAGTATAGACTTTACATATAATTTCGTGTCTTAATTATTTAAGTATATAATTACAACAGTGAGAAGCTTAAGAAGAAGAGATTTTGAGTGTTTATGACGTAATTTGATTTATAGGATGGACAGAGAGTACGTTGAGTTTATTCTAGGGCAATTGTTCATGTCTATTCAGTTTTGCATTCAAGTACATAATCCATTAATTTTCTGAAACTATAGTTGCAATATTTGTTAAATATGGTAGGTGCTCATGTAATAATGAAAAAATATAAAGGCATAATGCATTAAACATTCTACATTGCCTGTTTGTTCGAAGAGATCAACAGTTATACAATTGAATATTTCTTTTGCTATCAGTCCGAAGATAAAAACCGCTATACATCCAATATCTTCCTCTACTTCTAGATAGACTCATCAGTTAAAATTAATGAGAATATTAGTAATTGCGTAATTTTAACAATTACTATGTTATATTTATCATGTAAGGAATAATCATTTAAAATGATGAGATAAAATGATTTACCGTGGCTATGATATGCTCATGTTTTTGTAATTATAGCACACAAATTTTTTGTTGTAGTCATATCTAGTTGCTTTATTACAATTTGCACGAGACATGTAATGGAACTTCAAGGTGAAAAAGATGTTGTCGATCTAGGCTATGGGAGGCCTCCGGCGTCCCTTGAGATTGACTGCACGCATCAATGGCTCACTGTGTATCATAAATTTCAAATGCGGGTGGTCCTGTGAGTTATCTCTTTTATATCAAAGCTCCACTCCCTCCTGAATCCTGCGTACTTTATTTATTTATTTACTTACACAAATAAATTTATCAATTATCACTATCCTGCTCACTGCTCAAAAAAACTTATCGCTATCACTCGAAAATCAGAGAATTCGATAAAGAAATGAATTGCTACTGATTTTTTGTCCCTCCCTCTCTCTACAATGTATGCGTGCTAAAAAATCGAAATTAACATTTCATTATTTCTACAGACTTTAATCAGATATTTTAATATGTCAAATTTATTTTAGGATATTTATTGTATTATTTGGTATGATTTTTTTTACTTTTTGCAATAAATAATTCCTTAAAGTAGGTGGGATTATGTTGTAGAAATTATAGCTCATGAGAAGTAGGACAACCACAGAAATTTTTTTAAAAATAAATTTATAAATTTATATAATAAGTTAAATTTATTATTTAAAATAAAAATATAAAAAATATATATTTATGAATCATTTGGAAATACTTTTCCTCAGCTTGTTAGGATGTTTTTTTAAGTTAATTGTTTCGTCACTTGGTGGGATTCTGTACTTCTATTATATGAAATTATGAATCATCGAATACAATTAAAAGATATCCATATTTCTTTTTTCTTTTCTTTTTTCTCTTTTTTTCTTTTATTTTTTTTAAGAAAAAAAAAGCAAAATCACAATAGTTTCTAATATGCGTTGAAATGAATTCAGTACAGGAAATACTTAATGTGGGCATGCATCGTTTAGGTTGAATTAAAATCAAAGATTTGGAACACATATTTATTCTTTTTAAAAAAGTAAAAAAAAAAAAAAAAAAAAAAAAAAAAAANAAAATGAATCCAATAAAATAAGACTAGTGGTACATTCTCGAGGGATGTAGCTCGAGAACCCACCGAGAAATGTAGAAAAAAGTTTTTGATTTTTTTTATTCATTTTTTTTATATTCTTAATTTTTTTTTTTGAAAATAAAAAAATTCACAACATTACTAAAAAACATTTCTTTAATCACTAAGTAAAAAAAGAATCAGAACACAAATTTGAGATCTACATTCGATGAGTTTAGCATTTTTCATAAAATAATAGATAGGGTATAGCTTAGCACTCCTTTATAATATTATTTTTTTAAAAAATATAAAGAGATTCTTTCAAATGTAACTTTTTTTTATTACATTTGATTCCTTATTTTGTATTTTGTTACATGAATTATGGAGAGGAAATTATTCATCATTATAAACCTTTTAAATTAATTTATCTCTTTTGTTATTATTTTTTATTAAAAAAATTAAAAAATATAATATTTAAATGATATGAAGAAAAAATAGATAAACTGATATATAGTATATTGTAAAAATTAATATATAAAATACAAAATAAATAAATATTGATAATATATATTAAAAGATAGGACAAAAATCCATTAAAACTGCAGATTTGATTATTTTATTTGTTAACAAATCAAGATTAAGACATCCGTGCATCGTCCAAAGTAAATGAGGTAGGTTGTTGGCATTGGGAGAAAAAAAAAGATAGATGTATGCACATAGTTAAAGTTATTATTGTGTAATATATCTTTGTTTTATCTCCTTATCCTTTAAAGTTGAGTAATGTCATGAAATTGCAACCTTAACTATTATTATATCGAGGATCTATTATTGGTATGTAAATTATTAAAGCAGATCAAGATATAATTAAATAAAAAATTACTTTTTTATTTATATTTATTTTATCCATTTTATTGAAAAGTTGGTAAATTAAAAAAAAAAAAAACCAATACTCTGAAATTCACTTGTTTTTGTGTATTGAGTACAGGAGGCATTGGATTATTATATTTAATATATTTATCAAGATACTTTTGGTTTATCCTTTATCGGCTGCTTTAAAATAACCCACCGAAGTAATAAGCATATGTGCATGCGCCCCTTTTTTCTCCAATGCAACAACCACCTCATTTACTATGAAAGATGCATGATGGATGCTTATCTGTTTGCAAATAAAATAATTGGAGTTTATCAAGATGTCGGTTTTTTTTAATATAAAATCATTGTACTTTAAAACAACTATTAACAAAACCTTTAAATTTACAAAATCATTAACTATTTACAACAATGAATAAAAGAGAACCAAACATTTGCTCGTGCAAAGCTAAAGCTATTCTTGTTATTACAACTAAACACCATAGAAACTTAGAAGTCCAACTTTTTTTTTCCACTCCTGGCCACAAATAGAGTCCAAGCATGGCTAAGATTCTAACCTTGGTGAAAGCCAAAGCTCAAGTCCCAGCCCTGGGAGCACTAAAACCAAGCAGAAACCTCCTCTGCTCCAATAAAAATGATAGCTCTATCTCCAACCTTAAGACCCCAAGTCTCATCATCTTACAACATATTCGAATGAGAAGGAGATAAATTTTGTTCTTTATTTCTTTTCCTACACTCTCTTTTACATAGCAACTGAATAAAGAAAAACCATACAGCTACGGTAAAAGATTAGGAAAAAAACTTGGATGTTGTCAAACAACGAGGCTTGGGACACACCACCGAATATCCATCATCCTCATCCTCATCCTCACCTCCTCTTTGCAGCTGGCCATGGCGTCCTTCTCCACCAAATATCTAAAATCTACACCAACCACGTCTGCAAATACACAAAAAAAGAAAGAAAGAAAAAGAACTCATTCCTCTAGGATGTTTATACAAAAAATATGAGCACATACTTCCAAAGCAGATCTAGAGAACATGGCTGAAGTTCCCTACATCTACTTCAAATTTGCAATATATCCAAAGAACTACGGGGCCTAACTGCATGTCGTTGATAAAGACCAACAGATTGACAGTTTCTGCCATGATTTCCGTCCACACGAAGAACAGAGCCTTCTCTCCTCCATCATCGCATAATATCTTAATACCACATAACAAAGTTTAACTACAACCCAATGACCCAAAAGTGTATGATCGGTGATTTGTGGAGGATGACGACACCTATGGATAAATGAAAAAGAGAGGGTTATGGCAAATAGAGAAAAAAACTGAGAGAAGGTTGTCGACTGTGTGTGTGTGTGTGTGTGTGAGTGAGAGAGAGAGAGAGAGAGAGATTTTCGTTGGTTTAAAAGCAAAAGGAGCCTGGGGGAAAAAACGTACAAATACAGCTAGGCAGAACGAAAATTCGAGAATAGAAGTAGAGGCAAAATAGGAAGAAAAATTGTTAGACGAAAACACTATTCATACTCCATTCACACTTATATATAGTAGATATATATATACTGGTATGGTTTGATTCAAATCAGTTTTTAAAATGTGAAAATCGCTATCGAACCAGTTTCAGTTCTTAAGAACTAGTACCAGACCAGACTAGTTATAGATCGGACCAAACCCACCGGTTCAATCCGGTGGTGGGTTCGGTCGGAATCGATCAATTTAACTAGTTTTTTCGATTTCTTTTTACACCCCTTGTGAGAGGTAGTATGCAATGCCCCATGTTGAAGATTGTTTAGGAGTATCAACCCTTCGTTGGGCCACTCTTTATATATCATCCACCTCACAAGGTAACTGCTTGCCCACTCAAAGGAAGTGGTTGATCTAGAAGGGATCTTTTTATTTTTTTTTATCTATCAATATGAAAATATTAATATACATGAGATTTAAAAAAAAAAAATTGTTTATTGTTGTAAAGTTGGAGTGTCAACATTTGGAGTGTTAACATTTGGAAAATTCTATGCACTATACTACTATCTCACTTTCATCCTACTAAGTAAAAAGTGACATATTTATTATCATTAAATGATCATTTATTGTATGTTTCTTTATCATCTAATGGTGATGAATGTGCCAAATACTATTTAATATGATCAAAATAAGATGAGAGTGTAGTGTATATTCTTACTTTTGAACCAATAAGCCATCGGTTGAAAGGCAAATATGACAGTGGAAATATGGAAACTCTGATTGGGGTTGCTCTGCATGTGCAGAGGAAGAAAAAGATACAATACCCAGCATGAGACGAGTAGTTGAGATGCTTTTAGTCCAAGAAAATGGTCAACAGTGATGGCAGGCATGGCATACACGAAGAAAGACTCGATTGTTTTTCTACTGTTATTGTAGTTATGATATCCTTGCTTAAGAGTTCATTAATAAAAATAAGGATGTGCCATACTCTGTTTTAAGAAAATAAATTAGCTCTTTGAACTTCAATACTCTCAAGCAACAGCAATCAATGGTTTTATTGTTTTTTCTTCTCTCTTAAATGTCTACGATAGACTTTAATCGCCATTAAGGTCCCCGGCTCCAATCACTTGTAGAGTCAATTAACGCCATTATAACTCCAATCCCTGAATAAGAAAGTGTGTAAGCTACCGTTTGTTTTGTCGCTTAGAAAATAAAGTGGTGGCTATCATGATTGCCACCTTTTTTATCTCCCAAAATTTAGTTGATTTTTTTTATCTTGAAAAATTTCATTTTATTTCTTAAGTTTTTTCCTTTTTATTTTAATTTTTCTTAACCAATTCCTTTTTATTTATTTATATTTTCATTGTGCAAATTGTTTGGTGGGGGTATGTTGAGACTTTTAGGCATGTTTGGCTATAGAAATGGTTTCATCTCATCTTATCTTATCATTATAATTTTTCTAAATTTCTATACAAAATATAATAAATAATTCAACTTTTTCAAATTCTAAAACAATGATGATATTAAAAAATAATATTCTAATAAGATTTTATTCAATTCATCTAAAATCATCTCATCTCACTATCCAAACCAACCCGTACTTCCTTTTTATCTATTTTTATTGAATTAGTAATAGTAAGTTAAAATGTGAAATAAAATATTATTAGAACATCTTTTTTAATATTATTTTTATTTTGAAATTTAAAAAAGTTGAATTGTATATTTTATTTTATGTGAAAATTTTAAAAAATTATAATGATTAAATGAGATGAATTGTAAAAACAAGCTAAGCTTATTGTTTAAGAAAATAATACCAGGTGGAGGAAACAAATGAAGGGTTTTGTTACACAACTTCAATCACATTCTACATTTTACATTTTTTAAAATTTTTAAATATTTTTTTATTTTATTTTTTTGAACTATTTCAAATTTTTTATTCACTATTCATATAAAAAATATTTGATAAAAGAAAAAAATATGAAATGTAGAATGGAGATGAATAGTACTAGGAGATTATGAAGATATTTTGAACAAATGATCGCGGTCTTTGAAAGCGATCTTTTAGTTAGGATATTGCTGTTGCTCAAAGATAAAGAAAGAAGATGCCGAGGAAAATGGCCAGTTGGAGGAGGGAAGGGAAAAGTTCACGAAAATCTCGGTTGAAGCTTCTAGCTATTTTAAGAGATTGTTTGATAAATTAAGGAGAAATCTACTTTAAAGGACTTTATTTTTATCTTTCGAATTAAAATTTATAAATACAAATAAATTCATCACCATTTCTAAATCAATAATAAGATAATGATACCTTTCTATATTAACGCAACATCGTTTTATTTATTTTATTAATTATATTTCTTTATTTTAAAATAATCTCCTTTTGTAATAATCCAAGCAAGTTTAGTTCTTTATCACGAATATTAACGTGGCAAGCATTATTATCTGAGTAAGACGACACGAGGAAAATGACAAGTTTAGAGGAGGAAATGGATAAGTTCACGAAAATTTCGGTAGAAGCTTCTCACTTTTTGAAGAGATTGTTCGATAAATTAGTAAAAAATCCAAGAGACTTTATTTTTCTCTTAAATTTATAAATACACATAAAGTTGTCGTCATTATATTTTTCTTTTAATTTTTTTTCCTTTTTTAATATTTTTAAATATATATATTTTTTATATTTGAAAGGGGGTTCCAAACTCCAAAACTTCATTTTTAAAAACTGATGGTTATATCAGTCAGGCACATGGCTTTAACTTGTAACATTCCGAGTAAAATAGTCATCAAGCACAATCAGATTAATATAGCAAGTACTGAAAAAAGAATATGATATCTACCACGTTGGGACATAACTGCTTCACACGTACTCTGTACAGAAAAACGGTAACTGAGGCCCGATTCCAAACCTACCGCAGGGCTAAAGCCTAAGGGCTATATTATCAGTACATGTTACTCTCTCGAAACGCATTGGACTTTCTAAATTCCGAAGGCACCCCTGAAGCTTCAATATTCCACATCAACTTTTTAAAACCTCATCACGCCAAAAAGGCTGGTCTCACTTTCATCTTCCCTCTGCCGCATGGTTCTTGAGTTTCTCTCTCCATCTCTCTCTCTCTCTTATGGGAGAACTCAAGTTCGGGAGGAGGAGTAGTTGAGAGCTGATAAGGATCGATTTCAAAATCACCATGCAATTTCCTCGATGGATTTCGGATCTCGATTGGCGTCTTGTTTTGCTGATCATCCCTCCCCTCTTTCTCCTCGTGTTTATCGCTCTCTCCCCCAACCCCGCCAACCCACTTTCCTCTTTCGATCTTCGATCTTTTCTTCTCGGTCATACATTCGAGCAGCCAGCAAACGTCACTTTCAATTCGTCGCAGCCGCCGCCTCTGACCACTCGGGTGGTGCTGAACGGGACCGAGTCCGAGGAGGCTCGGTGGAGAAGGAGGAAGGATGAGTTGGATCGGTCGAGAATGGCGGTGTGTTTGGTTGGAGGGGCTAGGAGGTTCGAGCTCACAGGACCATCTATAGTGGAGAAGATTCTGGAGGAGTATCCGAATTCAGATCTTTTTCTACACAGCCCGTTGGATCAGAACTCGTACAAGTTCTCACTGCTGAAGACGGTGCCAAAACTCGCCTCCGTCCGAATCTTCGAGCCCAAACCCCTGCCGCAGACTGATTCGCAGCTTCGAGTCCTCACGGCGGCGAACTCGCCAAGCGGCATCCAGGTTTGTCTGTTTCTTTTTCTTACTTTGATTTTCTTTCTCGGTTTTCAATTTCGTTTTAATTAAAGCATAGATATCTGATTTGACGAAGACAGAAGAAATAAACAAATAAACAAGGATTATGGTATATTCGGAAACCAGTCGCCAACCGCTCCGTACATCACATGAATTCCGTGTCGCCATTTTTAATTTGTTTCTCTGTTCTTTAATAATTAATATGATCTAAGCGAGCACGGAGTTCGTGAGATGGAGAATATCGGTACGAATTTATTTAATTGTTCCGGCGTCCGTACCGATATTCTCCATCCCACGAATTCCGTGTTCGGTTTTGTTAATGCTAAACCCCGTTGTTCAACTGAAAAGAAAGGTTGTTTAACAATAAAAACAAAAACTAAAAAGAAAGGTTAAAATAGTATAAGAATGCGTGCATGCGTGAGGGTAGGACATCCAACATGTTGAATACGAAGTCACGCGCTACCTTTCCAGTATATATGATTATTATATGAATGCGAAAGGTGCAAGAAAGAACGCCCTCCCCTCTCTGTATCCTTCACGTACGAATTACGAATCTTCCGTATTTTCATTTTCTGTCTCTTGCAGGGTCTCTTGCAATACTTCAACCTCGTCGAGGGCTGCCTCACCATGATCAGTGAGTACCAAGAGCGGAAAAACTTCACGTACGATTGGATCGTCCGAACACGAGTTGACGGCTACTGGAACGCCCCGCTCCACCCCAGAAACTTCGTGCCGGGCAAGTACTTGGTCCCTCCCGGGTCCACCTACGGTGGGCTCAACGACCGGCTTGGAATTGGCGACCTCAACACCTCCACCGTCGCTCTCTCCCGCCTTTCCCTCATCCCCAAGCTCGAATCTGCTGGGTTCACCCAGCTAAACTCGGAGACCGCGTTCAGGGCGCAGCTCACCACCCAGGGGGTCCCTTACCTTACCTATCGCCTCCCCTTCTGCGTCGTAACGGACCGGAAATACTCTTTCCCCCCCAGCCATTACGGCGTTCCCGTTGCCGCGCTGTCGAGCTCGGGGCCGCTGAGCGGGGCTAAATGTAGGCCGTGCACGCCGGTGTGCCGAGATCAGTGCGTGGCTGAGGTGATGCCGTCTCTCTATCGATGGTGGAGCTGGACCGATTGGGGCAACGGGACGCTTGAGCTATGCGATGCTCACGGGGAATGGGAGAAAGGGTGGCAAAGAATATTTGACCAAGTCGCTGGGAAGAAACTCTCCTCGGCCCGAAAGCGAATACGGAATTTGAAGGTTCGGGAATGTATTGACGGTTTCAACGAAATGAAGAGGATGAGAACCGGGACATGGGAGTCTCCGCCGGCGGAGGAGATATGTAGACTGGGGCTGGCGGCGCCCAACAACTGACTTTTATTTTTCTTCCGGATGGTTAGATTGTAAAAATAGAGGATCTGAGAGGGCGTTATCTGTTTTTTACGCAATTTTTATTATATACATAGCGATTAGAGGCACATTTGTTAGTGAAGCCAAGTATTTCCGTTTGTCTTGAAAATTTTTTTGTTGTAGTGATGCAGTGGAGTTAGATGGTGCGAACATTATGATGATTTGAATAGGAGTAATTAGGGTACAGATAAAGCGAGCCATGATCACTTGTCAAAACGTGGTCGTTTAATGCCTATCGCTTCTCTGGAATCATTGAAAAATGGTCCTACAAGGTTACTTTCCACTGGATGTTGTTTGTCGATGAGTGTCTTATTTTTTCCTAGAGAGGGGATCTCTATTATTATTTTAGGATGAGCCATCAATGCCATGCAATGCAACGTTGGTCCCAAAAAATAAAGAATAATCTTTCATCTGACCGAATTAAAGTGGAATTAAGCTGGGAACCTGCGTTTGAAATCTGATAAGTAACTTGCTGAGAATGTTCGGTTCTTTCTAGTTATCGATTTCTTGATTAGTATTTTTAAGAACAGCTTTATTCATCATGCTGTCAGTGAAATTTGCTTACAACAATTTTTTTTTTTTTGGGGTAAAGAGATTAATATAAGAATATCACCTAGCTAGGGTTGTTACCCACTCTATATGGTTGGGTAGCCACCAGTTCCGCACCCCGTTCTTGGGCAGGGTGACTTATAACTTGATCCTCTAGCACTCCGTTCTCGCCCATATCTTTGACCATCTGCTTCGTTTTGGGGTGAGTGGATTATCACCACCACCGTCCAACCCAATTCGCCACATCGTCCCATCATTCGGTCCAACAATATGCTTTTTCACAAAAAAAAATCATACAAAATTATAAATGCATCTATAGAATAGCACAAAACAAACAAGAAATATCATATCTGTACACAAACACAAATCCACAATCTTGACCGTGACCCACAACTGTGGCTCATAAAACCCCATAGATTCATGACCGCGACCGTAAGTCATAAAACTTGCAGACCCACAACCATGATCGTCAGTCATAAAACTCGTAACTCACGATTGCAGCTATCGGTCATAAAACTCGTAGACCCACAGTCGTAGCTGTGGTTTTTAACTTATAGATCCATAACAACAATTGTGATCTTACATTGTAGAGGCCCACCACCAAGTTGTGGTGGTACCACCATAGACTGCAGCTTGGCCGTAGGTGGAGAAGAAGAAGCAAGCAAGATGGAGGAGGAGAAGAAAAAAAGAGGAGGATAAAAGGAAGGAAAGACAAGAGAGGACGTGAACCATGAAATGAAGGGGAAGAAGAGAAGAGGAGAAGGTGGAGAGAATGAAGGGGAAGAAGGTATTTCCCACCCGGCCCATTTTGGATGGGCTTGTGCTCAACAGTGGGTCCCAGTCCAGCCCAAGTCTCACTACTCCGAGGCCACAGAGTCACCAAAAGGGACTAGCCTTCAAGATTATATCAAAGAAAGAATGATATGTAACGCGGGAAACCATTATATACGGGTGACAGACGACAGGTTGGACCTACTGATTCTAACATCTCCTGTTAGATCTAGCATTGAGGAAATAAGTAAGTAGGATAAACAGAAGGCGCTGATGACCCTCTATTCTCTGACAAAGGGGATCAGAAGTGACTGCGCCATTTACCCACCCTATATGGTTGGGTAGCCACTTGGCTGATTTGTGAATGCCAAATTTGGGAGTGGCTGATTTGTGTGGTTGGTGATCATAAGCAAAGAGGTATATACAGGGAGTGGAGCCGTTGACATAGCCATGAAGGCTAAGTCTTTTAAGGTATGGAACAACTGAAGTGAATTAGGAGGCTCTTGATACCATGTTGAAGAATGAATTGATCTAAATTATTTTGGCTGGTCTCCAATCGGTACAGCCTTGTTTATTTATAAGCAACCACTTCAAAGCATTGCATGCGAACTAAGAATCTATGAATAACAACAGATAAGTAGTTTGACTAAGAATCATAATAAATAATTTGATTATAATTTCCTTAACAAGATAAGTTGAATTGATATTGTTTGTATAACCAAAACGAGACCTAATGAATGGTAATATTAACTTCCATCGATGGTATGTGATTAGCGGTACGTAGGAATCTGTACTAATATTATTCAAGTTTGTTCGGTTACAATGAAATAGGATTGAAAGGGTGAGAGGATACAGGAACAAAATGAACTCGATATAAAACATGAACATGCATCCGAACATGAAACATGTAATACTAATTGAGATTTGTTCGTTAATTTGGAGGCTTTATAGCGAGAAAGAAATCACATTAGCATATATATGTAAGATCACGTTATACAAGTTCAATGAAACTACTAGAGACAACAAACTGGATCAGTACAAACTACAACACGTACTTCGAATGAAAAGGTACTCCAGGAAAAAAGAAGAAGAAGACAGAAAGTCAATAATTATCAGATTACTGGATGTAAGATTGGCCGGTGATATCAACATCTCGGTCACCGGTTGAAGGAGGAGGAGTGTGCTTGGGTTTGGTGGTGGCCTCGACAGGACCATCGGCACTCTGGGTTTCACTCGCAGGTGGCTTTGTCGGTTTGATCTGCCCTTGCCCAGCTTCAGTGCCGTACATTCCTCCGCCGTAGGCATCATGGGTTAGAGGCTTCATCGGGGTGATGTTGGGCGCTTGATTCTGCTTCTCAACCTCCTTTTCATCACCTCTCTCCTTTTCCACTTTGTACCAATCCATTCCGATCCTCTCCACTGCAAATCGTTTCCATTGTTATCTATCCAGCAACCTACGTATTTATGCTACCGGTTCCATGCTTAAACGAATAGCACGTGGTGTCTTCATGTTGCGTGGCAATTTCAGAGGCTGCCACTCCGGGTCATTCGTGGCATCCCAGCTTCTGTGCCTTCGTAAGCCTGTACGCGGTTGGGCTTGGATGTTCATGCGGCACAATGGGCTATTTTCCTTGAGCCCACTTTGTGGATGTACCATGTTCTCGAGGCTCTGTGCTTTGGGCAAGATACATGACGATGCTTTGAAAAGTTAAATCTCACACCATCATCATAGCGCGATGCGTTGAAAAGTTAGACTTCGAAAGTCAATCCTTTTCCAATGCTACTTCTTTTAATCATCATTTTTATTAATCTTTATTTTTATTGTTCACGCTCCCAACCTAATTATTGACCCAAATAATAATAGATTAATTTTAGAGAGAGATAGACGTATCGTGTGAGTTCTATAATATTTAATCAGCTCATGCTGTCATGCATTCTAACTACCACCGTGACTTCAATGTCAAAATGAAGAAGGAATCCCGTGACTTCAATTTATCTCAAGGTCAGACAACTTATTCAAGCCCAACCTGTCATGTCCGGTTCCTAACTTTTATTAATTTATTTAATTCCAAAACCAGGGGAGGGAGCTCACCTCGGATCAACTGAATTGGGATTGGATGGTTAAAGATAAACTTACGTGTCATAAACACAACGTGGTCAAAGCTCACCTTGAAAATCTTGGACATGCACATGGACATGGAAAATCTTTTAACACGTAGAGATTTACAAAACTAAATTTATAAATTAATATAATTTGATATGTTATATTAGATTGTAAAATTATTTTTATTATAAAATAAATTTATTATATAAAATTATGTCAATTTGTGAATTTATTTTTATAAATAAAATTATGTCTATAACACTTTTTATTAGATATTGCTTAAAAAATATCGTTAAACTTCGAGTATGTTCTGAATGATATATAATAAGTGTTGATGAATATGCATGCATGCGACCTCAAAGTTGGATTCCACCGACCAATTTCCTTGTATGGTTCATAATGCACTATAATTGGGCAAACTAATGGTTAATTGATTTCATTAGAATTTAATTCTTATTGTTTTTTTTTTTTTTTTTTCAATCGGGACCACTAGTACAACTGCCTACGTCGCAAGGAACGTCTTAGAATTATTGGCACTGTTTTGGCCGGTATTTCTTCAGATATACGGATACAGTCGGATTTAATTAGGGATACGTACAGGCAGCCATTTGCCACAACCCTCCCCTTTTCTTTTGGAAAACACATCCCCCCACCTTTATATATTTAAAAAAAATGAGAGATCAAAACTTCCATCTTAATTAATCTTAATTGGTGATCTTTATTATGTAGATCACACACGTCGCATAATCCTAAATTAATATGTTGATATCGTTTTGTATCTTGAACTTATAAATATATTTGTAATTAACACATGCAACATTGTATAAATTATGAAAAAAATATCTAAAAAGATAGTAATTTATATAACTATTTATATATATATTTATATATACACTTATTCAGGCCCCAAAGATAAGATCGATTCCGGTCCAGCTAGCTAGCAGTACTGCATATGGATTAACGCATGCTTCTACATTAATAATCACTAAAAAAAAAAAAGGACAGCTAGGAGCCCATGATATTCCATGTTCTATGATTACTTTTAGGCAGAAATGCTAAGCCCACCGGAAAGATATTCCGAAAGTGTGTCCCGAAGTTTTTATTTATTTTTATTAATGATTAAAAAAATATTTTTTAATGATATTGTGAATTTTTTATTTTTTTAAAACATGTTTATAATGATTAAAAAAATACATAAAAAAATAAAAAATAAAAAACTAAAATGCATTAATCAGGACACACTTTTGGTGGGTGTAGTGTTACTCTTACTTAATAATACAGAGATCAGAATGAGTTGGCCTCCTACAAATAAAACATCTTTAATATTGGACGCTGCATGGAAATTATGTTTTTAATTATAAGTTGAATATTTATATATCTTGCTTTTACTAATTTAGATGATGATCAAGACCTTGCACCAAAATTAACTTTGGTTAATATAGGTGTCATTAAACGCATGTTTAAAAGATAATATATTATATATAAGCTCTATTATAAAGTATATATGTATTGGAAAATATTATATACCATCTTTTTTGTCATCATCCTCTAATGTGACGATAATTATTTATCATGATCTAATCAGATACCAAATAAGAACATGGCAAATGAATGATAATTAAGAGGACTATTCATAGTATTTTTCATATGTATATTGAATAAGATCAAGTCTCTAATTATCATTCACTAGGAGGTGCTAATTTCATACCAAATATTGCATGCTCTTTCCTCTCTTAACATGAAAGAATGCTTTTGGGTAAAAAAAAATATTCAACACTTCAAGAAAATATATGATCCCGATCTGATAAAAAATATGTAGATGTTGGGATGATTTTTTTTTTTTTAATTTTTAATACGACTGAGTCACGCCCAATGACCAATATACACATATACGAATTCTGCCAAGTCTTTAAGTCCAAGCTGCCTACGTGGTACGTACGTGTTTCTGTCAGTTGGACCTTGTGCCCACACCCAATGATCAGAAGTAACAAGTTGTCCCAACAGTCGAGCGAAGCCAGCGTGTCAAACCCACGTGGTGTCCCCCTCATTATACTACACGTCCCCCCACTTGATCTGCCCGAACAGCCTGGATTTATTCGCGGATCCAGCCCCCCCTCCCACGCCACGCCTCCTCCTCTCCCCCCTCGTGCGCCTTAGTTGTACGCGTCCACCCTTTATATATATATATATTCAACTCTCTCTTTTATCTTTTCCTTCATGCCAAACGCAACTGTTGCAGAAAATTTTCGAGAAACTGAATTTTAGCTTTGTAAAGGAGAGAAAATGGTTGGCCGTTTTAGACGCTCTCTTTCGTTCCCTAACAAAATCAATTCCAACCGTCCAGTGGCTAAGCCGCCCATCTCTTACCACATCAGGTCCGTCAGTCTTCCATGCAGATCCCACCCCCTGATCTCCCAGCTTAAGGATGAGATCACCGAGCTCAAATCATTGGTTTCCAAGCCGGACTCCCGAACTTCGTCTTGGCTGTGCGACGGATTGAGTCGTCTCAAGAACGTCCATGACTACCTCGACGACATTCTTCAGCTCCCTCAGACACAGGAAACACTACGACAAAGTTGTCAATCCCTGTGGGTTGAGAAACTCTTAGAAGATTTTCTTCGATTTGTAGACGTATATGGAATCTTCCGGACGTCGGTTTTGGCTTTGAAAGAGGTGCAATCTGCGGCGCAGGTGGCAATGAGGAAGAGAGACGAGTCGAAGGTTGTTTTGTACGTAAAATCTAGAAAGCAAATGGCCAAGGAAATGGGAAAGCTTGTCTCCGCCGTACGGAATGTCAGGGTTCCAGCAAGATCGGAGCCCGTATCGGTGGGAGACGCGGAGCTAACTGGTGTCATCGGAGATGTGATTGAGGCGACCGTGACTGTCTCTGTTGCACTTTTTAATGGAATATCGGCGTCGTTTACGTCGAGGAAATCGTCGTGGATGGGGCTGGGGTTATACAAGAAGGCGAAGAAAACCAAGGTGGAGGAGGGTATTGCGGAATTTCAACAAGTTGGGGTGGAGAGCTTGTGGGGTTTGAGAAAGAAGGCAGAAGATCAGGAGGTGAGGATGGCATTGAAGAAAATGCAGGATATGGAGGTCTGTATTGGTGATATTGAAAATGGTAGCGAGAGAGTGTTTAGGAGTTTGATCAACGCAAGGGTTTCACTACTCAACGCTCTCACTCAATAACAGTAGATGTAATTGTCATAAATGAAAATTAAATATTAGGATCCATCTTGATGAACAGAGATTGAAATGAATATAATTGGATTGGTGTACAGTTCAAGTTTTCTGTAAATCATTTAGACGTTGCATGCACTGAGCTGTAAATCAAGCTTTTTTTATTTTCTTCTCTCTCACTTAAAAGTGGCAACAGGTCAATGACCAGAAAATTCATCGTCTTCGATCGGAAAGAAAAAAATGGTTCGATCTCGTTTACTTTTGATTTAGAGTAATAGTCTCAAATGTTACTGTTTGCTTATTATTCCTCCGCCAAACGTCATCCCCTGTACTTACCATTTTTGANATATATATATATTCAACTCTCTCTTTTATCTTTTCCTTCATGCCAAACGCAACTGTTGCAGAAAATTTTCGAGAAACTGAATTTTAGCTTTGTAAAGGAGAGAAAATGGTTGGCCGTTTTAGACGCTCTCTTTCGTTCCCTAACAAAATCAATTCCAACCGTCCAGTGGCTAAGCCGCCCATCTCTTACCACATCAGGTCCGTCAGTCTTCCATGCAGATCCCACCCCCTGATCTCCCAGCTTAAGGATGAGATCACCGAGCTCAAATCATTGGTTTCCAAGCCGGACTCCCGAACTTCGTCTTGGCTGTGCGACGGATTGAGTCGTCTCAAGAACGTCCATGACTACCTCGACGACATTCTTCAGCTCCCTCAGACACAGGAAACACTACGACAAAGTTGTCAATCCCTGTGGGTTGAGAAACTCTTAGAAGATTTTCTTCGATTTGTAGACGTATATGGAATCTTCCGGACGTCGGTTTTGGCTTTGAAAGAGGTGCAATCTGCGGCGCAGGTGGCAATGAGGAAGAGAGACGAGTCGAAGGTTGTTTTGTACGTAAAATCTAGAAAGCAAATGGCCAAGGAAATGGGAAAGCTTGTCTCCGCCGTACGGAATGTCAGGGTTCCAGCAAGATCGGAGCCCGTATCGGTGGGAGACGCGGAGCTAACTGGTGTCATCGGAGATGTGATTGAGGCGACCGTGACTGTCTCTGTTGCACTTTTTAATGGAATATCGGCGTCGTTTACGTCGAGGAAATCGTCGTGGATGGGGCTGGGGTTATACAAGAAGGCGAAGAAAACCAAGGTGGAGGAGGGTATTGCGGAATTTCAACAAGTTGGGGTGGAGAGCTTGTGGGGTTTGAGAAAGAAGGCAGAAGATCAGGAGGTGAGGATGGCATTGAAGAAAATGCAGGATATGGAGGTCTGTATTGGTGATATTGAAAATGGTAGCGAGAGAGTGTTTAGGAGTTTGATCAACGCAAGGGTTTCACTACTCAACGCTCTCACTCAATAACAGTAGATGTAATTGTCATAAATGAAAATTAAATATTAGGATCCATCTTGATGAACAGAGATTGAAATGAATATAATTGGATTGGTGTACAGTTCAAGTTTTCTGTAAATCATTTAGACGTTGCATGCACTGAGCTGTAAATCAAGCTTTTTTTATTTTCTTCTCTCTCACTTAAAAGTGGCAACAGGTCAATGACCAGAAAATTCATCGTCTTCGATCGGAAAGAAAAAAATGGTTCGATCTCGTTTACTTTTGATTTAGAGTAATAGTCTCAAATGTTACTGTTTGCTTATTATTCCTCCGCCAAACGTCATCCCCTGTACTTACCATTTTTGAAAGAGTAATACTACTTATTAATCATTATCCATTTTACTATTATTTTCTCATTATCCTATGATATAATATTAAATAATTAGAGACTACTCATCAATATCCTTTTAACCGGTATCTCATCATCCTATCATTTAATGCTATATTAAAAAATTTTGAGAGAAAGGATGATAAATAGATTTTTCCTTTATAATATAATCATGATACACTGTCAAATTTCACAATCCACAAAAGTCTCTTTCCTTGAATCATCTATTCTATTTCTATTTTACATTTAATCCTTTACATGTAAAGATAACTATTTATTCCGCTAAACACTTTTTTTATTATTTCTCTCTCATTTTATCCTCTTTCCTTTTTGTCTTATTTTCATTTTAACCATTTTATCACTTTTGCACATGCCCCACTCTCTTATCTCTCATCTACTCTCTAGCACTCTGTTTATAGTCCTTTCGACTTTTATGCATGCTGAAGTTTTAATATTGTTAATAATAAAGACATGTATTTTTTTTTTATCGTTTTACTCCTTTTTTTAAGTAATTTAAAATATTACATTATACATAAAGAAATATTACAAATATCAAAATGTATGATGTATGGAGAAATATCTAAAATAAATGCTGTGTAGAGAATATAATATTTGAAATAAATTAAAAATATTAAAAAGTATAATATTTCAATTATATAAAGAAAAAATATATAAACTGATCATGTATGATGTATTGTAAAAGTTAATATGTAAAATAGAAAAAGTAAATTTTGATGATCTATTTTAAAAGATAGGATAAAGAAGCCATAACCATTAATATAATATGCCCCAACTCCAAGGAGATGGCGTCGATCACAGATGGACGTCAAGGGTTTGCACTTTCCGGCCGGAGTTGGGAGAAAATGCAGTGCGCGCAGCATATAAACATGAACAGCACTTACAAATTAGCTGTACATTATACAAATAATAATATCATTCATGCCCACGTTGCTAAACACATCACTGCTCCAAGGAATACAGCACATGATCATGGTTCGTCCGTCGTCGGACTTATATAATAACTCTGTACATGTGTGTGTGTGTATTAATAAAGGAAAATAGAAGTTGGTTGTGCTGTGAACCCTACAAATAAATATAACAATAATCATGAAAGAATGATGATTCCTTGGTCATGAACACTGGCTTCTGGCTCCAGGTAATGCAGCCTGGCCTTATGAAGGAGTTTTTCATTTAAGAAAGCTTCTGCCTATTATTTGACCGTTGCTACCTTCATCAACTTAGGAGTAGTTGCTGAGCAAAAAATGGATTCTGTACGTACCGGCATTAACGGCCAATTTTAGCTAGCTCAGAGCCTTAGCATGTTTAATTTGCTCTCCCTGATTAAAAAACAAAGAATAAAGAGACACC
>QEOT01005634.1:419-13526 GCA_003123785.1 Pterocarya stenoptera | reverse complement strand
AGTAAGCCAAGGTATTTCAAGGGTAAAGATGAGACCTTACATCCCAATATAGAGGCTACAGTCTCCGTGTCAGGAACATCCCCCACTGGCACCAAAACAGACTTTGAGAGATTAATTCTCAAACCCGAGACAGCTTCAAAGCTAAGAAGTAGAGCCCTCAAAGATTGGATATGCCCGATATTTGCTCCACAAAAGATAAGAGTGTCGTCAACAAAAAGCAAGTGAGAAATATCCATGGAACCATAATCTCCATTCCATACCTAAAAGCCATAGATAACGCCACCTTCCACGAGACCCACAATCATCTTACTAAGAGCTTCCAAGACGAATAAAAATAGTAAAGAGCGGGTCTCCTTGTCTCAAACCCAACGGATAGCCATTCACCAAGATAGAGAATCAAACTGTAGAGATGCAAAATTCTACCCATTTCTCCTCAAAACCATATCTTGCAAGTAAATAAAGTAAGAACTTCCAGTTGACGTGATCATAGGCTTTCTCCATGTCTAATTTGCAAAGTAACACAGGTTCTAGAGATTTAAGTTGTCCATCTAAAACTTCATTTGCAATTAAAACTGAAAAAGGCGTTTTGCGGCTTTGGAATTACCTTTTTCATCACCGTACTCAATTGATTCGCAAACACTTTGGAGAGGATCTTGTAAACCCCATTAACAAGGCTACTGGGCGGTGGTCTCTAACATCTAGAGACCCCTCTATCTTCCAGTGATTTATTTTGTTAGCTTTTGTTTTATTTTGTTTTAGTCAAGCTAACTTGACCAGAAATCTGACAAAATAACAAAGCTAGCTTAGTTTTAATTTCTGGTCAAGTTAGCTGTTGTTTTATTTTGTTCGATCCATTTAAAATGGCAGTTATTAGGCACGTGACTTACTTAAATGAAAGTAATAATATCTTCCAGTGATTAGGGCAACATTAGGGCATTTTTTTAGTCACAAATTTATCTTAAAAAAACAGCCATCGTTTAAGCACAAAATAAAATAAGGGTGACGCTTTTGTGTATAAACAAACATATAATTATTTCTTCCCTCTTTTAATCTATGTGCTGTTTTTCTTTTTTACGCTGCAACTTTGCTTGTCGAATTGGCTTTCAATAAGTTAAGTGGCAATATTTAAAGAGTTTGAAACAATTAAGATTGACGGAAAGAGGGGAGAAAGAAAGAAAGAGAGACATTTATTGGAACAATTTTGAGTCCGTGCAATTGACAATGAGATGAAATAGTTTGGATAAACATCATCATCGGAACTACATGCTATAAACTCGTCCTCATCAAATAAAATGACATGCCACCAAGTTGAATGCACATGATACTAGCTGATACTTAGTATAACTCTCTAATTTTCACTTAAACCCAGAGATAGTGCTATGACTCGAAGAGATCACCATTAACTAAACAAGCCTATCTTTTTGTTGGGGTGGTGGGAAATTGTTACCAGGTAAGATGCCACAACCTTTCACCTCATTTTGTTTAATTTTAAAAATAGAAAAGCGAGCGAGGTAATCACTAATGTATTGGAGATGAACAACCAAGCAAAGGATTCAATTGTTGGCGTAGATAGCTGTAAAAAAAAATTTGTCATAAACGAACACCAATGACCACGAGTTATCATTGGTGCCTTATACTGAAAATGGAGTGTTGGTAAGAGGATTATTCCGTAGTTAAAACAAGAAAGACGATTAATTTTTATCCTCTGCAAACGGCATAATCGAACACGAAATCTTGAATTCAAAAAGAACAATAAGGGAGTACCTGAAGGGAGTTGATAGAGCCTCTGTGAGGGGAGACGATATCTTTGTGATTGGAGAGTTGGAGAGTGCGGACTCGGTTGGACTTAATGCGATTTGCGAACAATCTTGGGCGTAGTTTGCCCGCTTCTCTGTCTCCGATCTCCTTCCACATCTTCCGAGCATCTTTTGCTTCTTTCACCTCACACTCGCACACAAGCACACCCTCTCTCTCCCTTTCTCCCTCAAAGCGTTTCTTCTCCGAATCTAACTCTTATATTCGCCAAAACTCAAAGTCGCCGGCGCTGCTACTACCTGAATCCTCGAGATTTCGTTAAAAGTATAAAAAAAATAAAAAATGCAGTAGGAGAATACCCGATTGAGAATCAGATCATGTAGCGTTCTTTGCTGGTTATATCGGATATTATCCGTCCTATATTCAAATAGTCCCAATATAAGAGCTTTTAAGAACAAATGGGCCTTTGCCACTGCAGGCCGAACCAAACCAACCTCTAAAGAATAGTTGTTGGACAGATTGGGCCTTTCAGTTTTTTTATTAAGTATTTAATATTAACTTTTTTAGACAATTATAAATATTATAGAATCTACATGAAAGCCGCTTCTAAGCGGTTCGGCCGTTTAGTAGAGATACTCAGCCCTCTTATTAGAGCATTCACATCCCATTTTCTATATTTTTTCTTAAATTTTAGTTAAAAAGGACATTCCTTATAATTTTACCCTAAATTTTACTCATCTTCAAAAAACTCTCTACATCCCATTCCCTATCATTTCTCTATTCTATTAAAATAATATTCTTCTATTCTTTCTTTATTACTTTTTTCTCTCACTTCTATTTCCATTTGTAACCACTAACTCTTTTGTCTTATTCTCTTCTTTTCAAATATCATATTTTTTAAATACTTATACGATTTATTTTTCCAGATACAGTATTATTTTTCAATTCGACGTCGATATTAAAAATAATACCTTTATTTTTATATGTGCATTTTCCAACGCGATTCTATTTTTAATATGATTTTGGCGTAATACTTCACTAATATTTGATTTGCGTATTGATGATAAAATATAATTATTCGGTTATATTTTTTTCAATATTTCTAACCGTAATAATTATCTGCGTATTGATGATAAAATATTTGGCAAAATATTACAACGGTAACATTTTGAATTCCTGCAAATTAGTACACATGCTTTGTCTTTTATCCAACGGTAACTTTTTTTGTTTCTTCTCCAACGGTAACATTTTTTGTCTTTTTCCCAATGGTAATTTTTTTTGTCTTTTCTCCAACGGTAACATTTTTTATCTTATATGTAAAGGTAACTTTTTTTCGTTATAAATATGCATCATGCTTGCATTCATTTTCTCAAAAACCCAAGTCTCATCTCCAACTCCCTTCATCAAATGGCTCGTTCTTTCTTTCGCAAATTGCTCACATACTTGTCATCTAATGATGAGTTGGAAGCTGTTATTAATGCCGAGGCTGATGAAGAGTCATCTAGACATCGTGCCAATCGCTAACGTCTTAAGTTTATTCGGCGTGATCATATTCAAGGGCACGAGCGCCTGTTTCGCGACTATTTTGCAGAAAATTCAGTATATCCCTCTAATCTATTTCGAATAAGATTTCGAATGAAACGTCCCCTATTTCTCCGTATTCTAAATGAGGTAGAAGCTTACGAGCCCTACTTCGTTCAGAAAAGAGATAATGCCGAAAGACTCGGTTTATCTTCTATGCAAAAGATAACCTTAGCATTTAGAATGCTGGCCTATGGAGTAACTGGAGATTTTATGGATGAATACATTCGTATTGGAGAAAGCACCGCAATGGAGAGCCTTAAGAAATTTTGCTCAACAATCGTAACTATTTTTTCAAATGAATATTTGCGATCTCTAAATGCCAATGATATTGCTCGATTGCTTGTGGTTGGTGAACAACGAGGATTTCCAGGAATGCTAGGAAACATTGATTGCATGCATTGGAAGTGAAAAAATTGTCCCGCTGCCTGGAAAGGTATGTACTCTGGCCACATCCGTGAACCAACTATTATTTTAGAAGCAGTTGCTTCATATGATCTCTGGATATGGCATGCATTTTTTGGTATGCCCGGTTCACATAACGATATTAACATGCTAGAGAGATCTTTTGTTTTCACGGAACTTGTCCAAGGACGTGCTCCACCAGTCAATTACACAATCAATGGCAACGACTACACTATGGGATACTACCTTGCCGATGGTATTTATCCAAAGTGGTCAACATTTGTGAAGACGATTCCATCGCCCCAAGGGAATAAAAAGAAAAACTTTGCCAAAGCACAAGAATCCGCAAGAAAAGATGTCGAGCGTGCATTCGGGGTACTTCAACAACGATTTGCAATCGTTCGTGGACCCTCTCGATTATTCAAAGTCAATGACCTAACAAAGATTATGAAAGCATGTGTTATTCTACATAACATGATCATTGAGGACGAGCGTGATGATAGTCAGGGTCTGAACATGGAGTATGATCAACTTGATGATGATATTCCAAAACTTTCGCGCAATCCAACAAACGAATTTCTCAACTTCATTCAGCGTCATCATGAAATTAGAGACAGCTCAACACATCATCAACTACAAGCAGATTTAATTGAACATAATTGGCAATTCTATTCCCAACAATAGAATTTCCATGGTTGTGCTAGATTCTCTATTTTATCATTAACAGCGATTGATGATAAAAGTTTCCAAAATTTCCATTCCAAAAAACATGTTTGGTTCAAGAGCATGCTCAAAGTTATTGTAATATTTTAATTTGCTGTAATAGTTTTTTAATTTGTAATTTTGAGTTGTTATTAAGTAACATCTATCATTGTTTTATCAAATTCAACGACAATGCTTTCAGTTTGAGTATTAAAACTTTGCAAACGTACAAATTATATAATATAACAACCATGCGAAAGATGTACAAAGTGATTGGTACATAAATTAGAAAAGACTGAAGAAGTAATAAATGTATTATTTACAAATAATAAATGCCTCATTTTTGGGAAGCATTGCGTCGCACCAATATCTCATTTTGAAGTTGCTGGAAATATACACGCTGAACTTCGCTCATCGTACTCACATCGAGTAACATTATCCGCTCATCTCTCTCCCACCGGGCTATTTCCAGTTTCTCCGCCTCCAACCTCAGTCTCTCGTCCTCTTGTCTACTTTTATTTCCCTCCATTTCTCGATCATATGCCATCTTCTCGGCCTTGAGTCGGAAAAATTCGGCCTCCTGAGCACGTGACTCCTCTAGGAGAGTATACTTACGCTTGCTAAGCTCCACAAGCTCATCTGATGCCCGGCCTTGGGCCTTACGTTTTCCTTTCTCAGCTTTTCTCCCAATTGGCCTATCCAATTCGATGACTTCATTAGTTTCCAGATTCTCGCCCTCTGATCCACCCACCGAATCAATTGGTGAATTAGCTGCCACTGCTGAGGTACGCGAATATGTAGGGGACATCGTCGATCTTCGCTTGCTCCCATCCTTTGCGCAACGCTGATTCCATTTCGGCTGGTCCTTCAGTAGCTGCCAACAATGCTCGAACTGAAAGGCCGATTTCTCAAGCGCTTGGTACATGACCTTCGCTTTGTCAAACTGGTTTAATAAAAAAATATTATTAATTAATTACCCATTAATGATAAATGAAACATAGCGCTTAAAATCGATCATTGAGGCTAGAAATAATAATTAGATGGATGTTTATACCTTGTCTTGCTCAGTCATGCCACTTTGATTCAACCCTTCAACTTGGGCGAGCTTAGCGCAAAATTTGTTCGTCGCCTTTTGAATGGCAGACCACCGATGTATTAACGACCCAACACTCCGCTCATTTGTTGTTTCTTTATAGTCATTAAAGTATTGACTAACTTTTTCCCATAGTTGGGCGTGTTTTTGGTCCGTTCCTTGGATGGCATCAACGCTACTATTCAGCCATGCAGAGACAAGTAACTTGTCTTCTTCGGGGGTGAAGTTTGCACCCCTGGCTGATTTTCTTTGAGAGGGAGGCTCTACTTGGGGCGGGGGTGGAGAGTCATCCAAAGTCACAGGATGTTGTTCCCCTTGACCAACATAAATGTGGTCAAGTTCAGGCTCCTGAGTCAGGAGGCTGGTGAAGAACATATTTCCATGCTCTTGTGAATCCATCTCTATAATTTTGTAGACATAGAAATGTGGTACACATGTTAGGCAATTACAAACTACATGCAGAAATAAAGTTTGATAAGCGGCTCAGGAATCCTATGGCAACCTCACTTGGCACCATCCCTTGCATGGCTGCAACAACCGGTTGCCACTATTTATTGGCCATCCGGGTTACCATGCCACGGAGCTGTGTGCCAGAGTATTATGAAGCATTCTCGGATTTTCTCATCATCACAGCCGAGGGGTTAAGACAAATCAAATCCAATAATCAAATCAATTTGCAAATGTGAAATATAAGAGCATTCTCATCTAGTTCCAAAAACACTTGTGTGTTTTAAATGTGGCTCAGAATGGTACACATAATTTACATCATATGTGAGATAGGAGCCCAACATCAAATGGCTGCAAAACCTTACCCAAACCCCACGTGCCTTTTGTGAAAATTATCACAAACTGCAATATGACCATTTGGGTGAGGATTACCCCGCCATCTTGATGAGACCCACTAACACTTATGAATTACCCCACGAAACACCATCATCATAGCCTAACAGTAGACATGCAGCCCCCCTCCCCCACGAGAATTAATTATTCATCAGTATCAAACACTGCAAAGGTCCCAATAGTACAAATTATATCATCACAGCCGAGTTATTTTATAGAAGGAAAATCCAATACTAAGCAGCATGCAAAATGCAGAAAATCATAAAAACAGAAATTAAGGAAGTCAAACCAACAGCAGCTCAGTCTATGGGGGCAATAATTAAAGAGACCACGAAATGAATTGAGCAAAAAACAAGTGATACGGAAGTGAAACAAAGTGACACAAAGTGAAAATTGAAGCTAAAGGAAACAATGTGAATACAAAGTGAAAACTGAAGCTAACGGAAAAATGTGAATTAGGAAGTGAGATCTGAAGCCAAATGAAAAATAGAGCAAAAATAATGAGATCTGAAGCTAAAGGAAGGTAACCCAAACAAGTTCCAATCAAAGTGAGGTGTAAACAAAAGTAAAAGAGGGCCTCAAAGTCCCAAAATCCAAACTGTCCAATTAGTTAAATCCAAACTGTCCAATTCTAGCCATCCAATCGAAACTGTCCAAACAAAGGCAATCAAACTTAGGTGAAAACGGCAATAACACAATCAAAACTGTCCTAATTAGGCAATAACAAAATCCAAACTGTCCANAAAGTAAAAGAGAGCCTCAAAGTCCCAAAATCCAAACTGTCCAATTAGTTAAATCGAAACTGTCCAATTCTACCCATCCAATCGAAACTCTCCAAACAAAGGCAATCAAAGTTAGGTGAAAACGGCAATAACACAATCAAAATTGTCCTAATTAGGCAATAACAAAATCCAAACTGTCCAAACAAAGCCAATCAAAGTCAGGTTAATTAGGCAATAACAAAATCCAAACTATCCAATTCCACAAAATCCAAACTGTCCAATTCCACAGAACCCAAACAGAGTAAATTATCCAAATCCAAACTCAGTTTATTGTGAAAAATGAATCCCTATATAAATGGCAAGCAACTGGATAATGGTAAATGATTCAGATAATGAAAAGGAGTCGGGCCACCAATTCAATTCAGTGTTTTCATATGCACTGACCTTCAGATCTTAACCCCTTGAATGGTGCACAACACAATGCAGGGTTCTCAATAGAAGCAACCCGATTGAGAAATACAACTTGGAAGTCGAAAAATCCAGCAAATATGATAACCATGGCAGATACATGTATGAAAGTTGTTGTGCAAAATTCAGGTAAATCCATGAATTTTCATACCCTAGAGTACCAGTGAGAAATATAGGGTTCTCGGATTTCAAGTGGCCAAAATGACCCAAGCCACAAGTTATTGTAAATAAAATAAAAAATGAAGACGATTTGCCACGGGAAAGAGGCTCACTGGGTTCGATTCGTATGAGCCGAGACAGAGTCTATCCATAGAGAGGAAGAAGACCAAAAGGTTCACAGAGAAGATGTACTTACATTCTGTGTCGACTCGATGAAGAGAAGCTACCGTCAATGGTGGCAAATGGTTCGAGAGAGGGCCTCCTCCACGAACGAGGGCAATCGAGAGGGAGGAGAGGAACGCGGGACCAACAACAACAGATTTGGGGTTCGGACCGATTGGGGATGTACCCCTGTAGATGCCCTAAATGAAATCCCTATTTTAGGGATCCGAATGGGAGCCCCTTTTCTCACTTTTCCTAAATTTCATCCTTATATTTTAGGGATAACAGTGGTTTACGCATCCGGATGCGGATGCTCTTATCATCAGCCACGTCAGAAATCACACAAAAAAGGGTATAGGTGCAGCCACGCACAATCAGAAAGTTAGGTCACACAGCCCCTGCCTTTCGAAACTCATCTCACCAAGATCCTACCAACTCTGCTGTCGGAATCGAAAATCACTACTCGTTGAGACGGGTCGGTCATCTCTTTCATCCGTTTGCACCGCCACCCAAGAGCTTTGGAAGTTCAACTGCCACCATCTCAGTCCGACAGATTTTTGTGTCTTTCTCTAGTTAAGTTTAGGTTTCTTGTCCAGTTGAAACTATAAATTGTTTTGAATACAACCTGCGAAATCACTTTCAGAGGATATCGGTTGCTTTGGACCTTGCACTGAATCCATTCATTTCTTCTCAACCACATGTAAGAAATTTTGTGTATTTCTCCGTTTGCATCGACGTTACTTACTGGTTACCCAAACAAATTCTCAAGAGAGCAACAAGTCTAATGCAAAACTTCGCATGATTCTTATTTTTTCCAACTCGGAATGATGTTATATAGGAAGTGGGAAGCCAACCATTTTTGCAAGCTCTGCCTTAGACTAAGAAGAATTTATTCTCTTGCTAGTGAATCATGGCCTTAATTTTATTACTACCCAAAAGAAAATGAATGATGCTCTGTTTTCAAATGCATTTTTCAAACAAAAATTGGTACTTGGATCTGCTTCAATTTGTATTAGCGGAAGATTAATATCACAAAAAAGTTGCAAGCATGCTAGAACGTATTGATTGGCTTAAGGAGTCCACCCTTATGCACCGGTCCATAAGTTTAATCACGATTTAGACTGAAGTTTTTTGCAAAATTGATTGTTTCTGGTCGTAAGAAGGCAGCATGCAAAATAAAGTTGAGATTTGAGTCAAAATATTGATTGTTTCTGCAATATTTGAGTCCAAATATTATCGAAGAAACTAGAAAATGTTCTAGCCTGGAAAAGCAATTGCTTAATTGAGAGGGGGCTGTGCGATTTGCTGCCACCGTTGCGAGAGGGGTCCCTGCCTCCCTGGCGATGAGTTGGGGGTCACACCATCGCGAAATGGAACCTGAAAATTCGAATGCCAAACATGGATGTTCAAATAATCGGGGGAAGTGCAGTCACACCATCACTAACTTGAGAAGCGTACATGGCAGAACACTATTTGCAGGCTGTTTTTAGTGGGTTACAAGCCCAACCAGTCAGAAGATTTTCTCAATCTACACATGTTTCTGTTTCTCACATTCTATATCTCGGAGTTTTTTCTCCCGTAGAATTCATATGGAAACTCTTAGAAGGACCGGTACAAATGGTATAAATATAAGTGTGAACAATGTTTATTGTGTATGCACTGTTCATCATCTTTTTTTTTTTTTTTTTCCTGTAGAATTAAAAAAAACGCAAACATAGGAAATAGACAGATAGGGAAGGGGTACTTTTCGGCATTAATCAATTCCATACATTAACAGTGAAACACGCAGTATTTTGTGATTATTGTCAATTTGTCCCTATTGGTTGACAAGTGGGGTGAGTTCTTGAGGCTGTTGGAGATGGGCAAGGCACAATAGTACGAGAGTTACCTTTGATGGAGTGAAGCAGTATCGATCTTTAATAATTGTAGAGTTTAGTTAAGTATTAATTTTCCATGAATATTGGGAAGAATTGGTTGGTCCTGACAAGTTCATATTAAATGTGCAAGACCGGCCCTATAAAACAGCAGCACTCGGCTAATATGAATGATTGCCGACTTCTCCGGAAAAACCTTAATGTTGGAGGATTAAATCAATTAATTGAAACAGTAAAAGGACAAAAGTCTCAGTGTTTTCTGTTATAATCTTAAGAGTTAAAGGGTTAACTAAATTAATATCTAACAGTTCTATGATTTTTAGATTAATGGTTGGATTTTTAACAATTAATATCAGAGCAGAAATCTTGTCACGAGTTTAAGTCACAAAGAGAACGACCTATAGGTCAGATTAAAATACCTTAGTACTATGTATGGGTATGGTGTGAAGTTATTGAACACTAATAGATGAGTGAAGTTGTCAAAAGAAAAACAACTAGTACCAGGTCAATATCAATAGAATGGGCCGCAGTGAACGTTAAATTCAAAAGCATGGTAAAATGTTATGATCTTAAGAATTAAAGATTTAAATAAAGTAGTATTCAATAATACTAAAACTAGTATTCAATAGTTCTAAAACTTTTGGATCAATAATTAATTATTTTAACATTTTTCAAGTATCTATCAAAGAGGAGACCTCAAAGCTGCAAGGGGAGAGGAGTTCTGAAAAACTCAGCCTGCTATGTCACACTGTTATTGTAGTAAAGAAAAAGTAAAATGCTTGTTTGCAGGTTTTACTGTTAGTATATTTTTTTTAATATTTTAAAAAATTACTATCAATAAATTTTTTTTAATATTTAAAAATATTAAAAAATTTTGAATTAGCGGTCGAGCCAGCGATAAGAGCTGGGCGTACAACTAGCAGGACCCAAGGAAAAATGCCATCTGCACCAACCCATCACAGCTCCTGCTAAGCCTTGTTATTTTTAGTGATACTGACAAGAGAGAGAGAGATGCACTTTCACGTGAACGATAAAAGAAGATTAATTGTATCTCTACTAAATTAAACGTAAATAATTTGTGTATAGTTTTAGTGTATTCAAATTTCTAAGAGCATTTGTATTAACTTCATTAAAATTATATTTAAAATTTGATAAAAATTACATATTTTTTATAAATAAAAAACCTTCTTATTCATAACCTCACATTGAATTAACCATTAGATTCATCAAAATAATAATATAATATTATTTTTTTAATAATATTTTATTTATTTATTTATTTTTCATATTTTACAATTACACTATCCATATGTACATTAATAATTTAAGTTGACACTTAAATTATTGTTTTCCAACTAATGTATGTATATATTAAAACCAGGTATGCTCAACTGGATTTATCAATCCAAGTTGCTGTCATTCACAAAATAAATAACAAGTTGCTGCCATTCACAAAATACAATTCCAAGCATCAGTCCACGATCATTCCATAACAATCCAACATTCAGATTTATCAATACAATGTGCTGCCATTCACAAAAGAAAAAATAAGTTGCTGACATTCACAAAATACAATAACACAAGTTATAGATCAGCTCACAAAAGTTTACATTTCCAAAATCAAGTCACAATTCCAAAATACAATCAACCCACAAAAAGTTAACATTTCCAACAAGTCACAACTCCAAAATACAATTCCATTTCAAAACAAATATTCAACATTCATAGTGGCTGCCCAGCCACATGCTTTATAAGGAAGTCTTGTGGCTGGACAGCCACTAAAAGTTGGAAATCTGAAATCATTTGAATGTACCTTCAGAATTATTCAAAGACTCGTCAAAATTTTTTCTCTAAATATTATGGAAGTAAGCTTGTTGCATGACATTCATGCCAGAAAGATCCTTGCTCATGATCTCTGCCTCGAACTTTCTCTTATCAAGTTCCAGTTGTGCACCTCTATCCTGATCTGCCTTCATCACCCATGCTCTCTCCTCTCTGCCATGAACAATCTTCTATCCTTTAAGAAGGGGGTCCTCCTCGAATGGAGTGTCCATCCTTTAAGAATCGTAATTATTAAGTTGTCAGACAAGGCAACACAATAAAAATGATACAAGGCAGCACAAGAAAACATACATATAGCATATATAGCAGCATATATTTTTTCCTATAATAGATCATCCAATTTAGATAAACATTTAAAAAAAAAATACCAACCCCTGCTTCATGTTGCTGCACCTAAACACCTACTTTTTTTTCTTGTTACAGGAATGTTGTATAAGGAAGTTTAATGTGTAACCAGAGCATGCATGAAATAAATCAGAACAAGTAATTTCTGACAGGACTGGTTAGACAGCTTAAGCATAATTAATTTGTGAGTTCAAATAGAAAAGGTGATTTATTTAGGCTTTTTGTGCAGGCGTAATGACATGTTGATAAAAAGGGCATGACACAAAAACAGTAAAAAAGCTATGATTCCTCTTGGTGTTTAATCAAATCCTGCATGGGGTCAGGGTTGAGTTATTTGGGTGATAAATCTGTACTTTAAATAAGTTAGTCTAGTTGAGGTGGAGAAGAATCTGTTGCACCCTGTAATGCAATGAATGGAAATATGGTCAAGTAGAAAGAATTGATTGAACAAAGTTTTAGAAACACTAGCAATTTCATGCTATTTTTATCAAACCAAACTCAAGAAAATTAATAAGCTTTTGAATATCATGTATCTACTAGTAACTGATAAATGTAACAGGGTTCTTCGTAGGTGTTAATTAATAATTGCACAACTAGGATAAACTGAGGCCGCGATGAGGCGATTGGAAACCCCATCATTTTGCTAATGTCAACCCCAAAAAAATGAATATGAAGAGACATACCAGACAATGAATCCAGTGAAATAAAATGAAGAACTGTTGATGAGGAAATTGGAAACCCAATTTTTGTGCCGTTGCTAACAGACAAAGTGTAAGGTTTACAAGACAAAAGTCCCTAACAAATACTGTATAGAATAATACTTTAAAACATGTTTGTGTAGGAAATCCATTAGTTTGGTTCATTCCTTTACTGAGTCAAGAACAAATTAATTTTAAAGGGAAAAAAAAGGAGAGACAAGAACCCATAAAACCCACACTAATATTCAATAAATGCAATACTCAGAGAATGAAACACAGAGAAGGGATTTATTATCATTGTTAACTGCAAAAGCCCCAGATGAGCTTGAAGTTCCATTTATTAATTTCGGGTTGTGGCAGAAAACAAAGGAGACGAACCTACGGAGAAGAAGGTCGCACGACCCAAGCCAGAGCACAATTCGTGAAACCCGATTATGCACTGCGAAAACGAGAGGAAGAGA
>QEOT01005633.1:156688-174506 GCA_003123785.1 Pterocarya stenoptera | reverse complement strand
AAGCTGCGTAGAGAGCGTAGAAGATCCAGTCCTGCCACCTAGTGGAGTCGTTGGTCTCGTCCCACCAACTAGAGAGAAGAGCTCTGACCACCCCATATGGGCGTCGAGCTTAGTGGCATTCTGGTTGGGCGATTTTGCAAAGAACGGGCGAGGGAGAGAAGTCTGAGAGAAGTGGGAGACTGAACCGTGAAATAAGTGAAGAACCGGATTTACCACATTAGGAGTGTGCTGTGCGTCCCATAAACCGGAGGCTGGATAGACTTTTTCATCTGTCAAAGGAGACTGCCCACCGATGGATACCCAACCACGTACGGACTGTGACAGTGAAAAATAAATGAATTAATCTTTGCATCAGCCTACACACCACACATNGTGACAGTGAAAAATAAATGAATTAATCTTTGCATCAGCCTACACACCACACATCATAATTTTTTTTATTTTTTTTATTTGTTTCTCTTATTAAATGTGTATTATATAGATGATGAATAAAAAAATATAAATGTTTCAAGAAGAGTAAAATAAAAAAAAATTGCAAAAAAATTTTAAAAAAAATAAAAAACACATTGGTGTGTGGTGTGTAGGCTTATGCATAGTAATGCTCAAAATAAATGAAAGGAATACTCTTTGCGTCCGCCCCTGTATATGGGCGCACACCCTACACCTAAGCTGGCAAACCGGGTTCACTAACAAGTAAACCGGTTCCCCTCTCTCCCCCCTCCCCCCCAATCCAGGCGCCATCTCCTCTCCTCCCCTCCCCTCTTCTCAAGCTTCCTTCTCTGTGAATAGCTCCCTGCGCAAATCAAGCTACCCCGCGTGAATCGAGACGATTTCCCCGTGCACAAAATCAGCCAACTTCCTCTCTCAAGCCGATCTCCTGTGTTCCTCTCTCGTATAATCTTTACTCCTCGAGGCTTGTCTCTCTGTGATTCTAGGGCATAGCCATGCGTGCTCCTCTCTCTCTCTCTCTCTCTCTCTCTCTCTCTCTCTCTCTCTCTCACTTCCTCCCATTTTTACCTCTCCCTCTTTACTCCATCTCTTTGTTTCTCTGTGACTTTAGGGCAAACACGGAAGGCCATTCTGCGGAAGAGAAGCCATATCGAAGTCCAAATCTGCACCACGGTAATATAATTTTTCGTCCAAATAATCTTCTATTCAATTTGTTTCTACAATTTCATTATGTTTTTCTGTGTCTGTGTTGGGATTACGAAAATGATGTTGTGATTGTGTATTTTGTTCCATTGTTAGTTGGTCTGGTCAATGTGAGTCTTCTGTTTCTCTTTGTCGATTTCACTTCTTCGAGTTTGAAGATTCAACTGGAACCCATTTCCTCGCTTTTATAGGTACAAGAAAAAAGTTCATCTTTTCTTCTATTCCAGTTCCGTAGAGTTCACTAATTTGAATATTTCAAGATTTTTTTTGTTCATACTGGGTTTCTCTAACTCAAGTCGAAACAAGAATTGAGCTTTGGATTGTAAGAAAATCATCGGTTTACTTTTTCTTCGTAGAGATTTTGAAACAGATAATGGCTGTTGGAAATTGGGTTTTATCTCAAGTTTATGAGATAAACTAACTCCAATGCTGGTGCATAGCCTTAGAAGTAACGATTAGAGCTTGAATTATCTTTTGAAGCTCGATGATTGAAAGCTTTAGTTTTTGTACTAGTGTGGTTTGCTTGAATTATCTTTTGAACTTCGATGATTGAAAGCAGATCCTTCAATTAAAATATTGTGAAGGTCCTTAAAACATTGTTGTGCATTCCCATTCCCTCATGTCATCTTGAATGCAATTTCATTCTCCGAAAACAATGAATTGGTAGTAGGAGGTTCACTCATTTCGTGTAGAAAGGCAATTCATGCTTTCATCCTTCAACTGAAACTAATGTTTATGTTTCTGAACTATATGTTAAAGAGTCGCTTCAGAAAGAGTGCTCTCAGATACATCTACCCTCTAGGCATGGCATTATGACATTACATTAGTTTTCTTATAGTCTGATATATGGTCAGTGCATGGAATCTTGGTCTTCTATACCTATTTGACATAATTATGTCTGCTAAAGAATGTCAAATTAAAAGATGGATAAAATCACAGGGCAATGAATGATGCCAGCTTTTTTTCTATGAAATATTGGGTTGCTTTAATTTGGACCTGAAATCAATTACTAGTACTTGAATCTTCTAATTGGTGTATCAAGCCAATTGGTGTAATTAACTATTACAAGTGATATCATAATATAGACCAATTTGTTGGTGTGGTTCGAAAGCACCACTAAAGATGTTTCTTACATTGAAAAATCCCAGAAGGAAATTTTTCACTTGGCCAAAGTATAATGCGGTAAAACAACTTATCATGTTAAATATTGATTTTGATTTTGCGGAGTCTAATTTATCATGTTAATTAAATGTTCTTACTGTATGCAGGGAGAAGCGAGATGTGAGTTTTTCATTTGGGAGGATATACGTCATTTGCTAAAGAGGAACATTCGTACAAGAGAGAATGTAGTTTGGAAGAGGTGGGATGATGTGTTGCGATGTGAGTATGAAGTTCAAAAAAGGGAAGAAGAGAGAGAGAGAGAGAGAGAGAGAGAGAAATCTTCAGAGGGAAAATCGAAAATTATTGTGTTTATACTTGGTTGTATCAATTGTAATACTTTTTGCATGGTTTGGATAAATTTAGGGTCTATTTTGTATGGATCAAATGTAATGGTACAATCCACCCACTATGTTTTTTGTTAACACTTGGACATCAATTAACTTTTGAGGTTTTGGTGCTTTTTTCACTAGCAAAATTAATTTTAAGCATTAATTAGTTTAATTTGTAACCATTAGTTTAATTTTCTGTTTCCTTGCTTGATTTATACGGTTCCCCTCATGGCTCATGCTTTAATCAATGTCCATGTACACGAAAACCCGAAACAAGGGTCATGGACCCCATCTGTGAATTAGGACTTATTGCAAAGAGTGAATTCTGGAACATTCAATGTTTATCACAAATTCAATGATGGGATTCTGCCATTGTACATTACTTCACAGCATAACAACACAAAGGTTGTGTTTGTCATCATTGAATATCATAAGTGGTGGAAACATTTCAACCTTCAGCTAGAAACTACCAACTAACGTCCATTTTCAATATAATTAGCTGGAAATCAAGCTGGAAATGCATAACAACCTGCTCATATAATAACATTACATATAATTAGCTGCACCAGCCCTCCGCATAACAGTACAAAATGTTACAACATCGACACAATAAAATGGGCCAACTTACAGCAAGTGTTTGCACAAAAACCCCTAGCCTACAATCTACACAACCAACACCAAGTGCATCTTCACAATATATAAGGTTGAACCATCTCCAACACAACATACACAAGCCCAAAAGTGATTGGTTACATATAAGGTGGAACAATCTCCATGACTTCAGCATGTCTTCACCAACTTGTTTCACAACACAACCAACTTGTTTCACAACACATCTCCATGACTTTGCAAAATCTCCATGGAGTTACATAGCATCAATATGATCCCGGGATGTCACCCAATGCCGATTCATCATCAAAGATTTTCCTGCAAGTCTAGATCCCAAGACAACCAAACAAATATTAGCAAGGATTCATTGTGGGATGGAAAAATCAAGTAGTGATCAAGAAATTTAACAAAAAATGAAAACTGCTTCAATCACAAATGGAAATCAAAATCATGTTGAAATTCATCAATTGGATCAAGAAGCTGCAAACACTTCGAGTAGTGGAAATGGAAATCAACATAGAGATCAGTTGCTAAATAGCATCAAAGCAATGGCTGAAAACTTGGTGCCACCCTTATCATCAAACGAGTGTTGTATCTACCGGATTCCAACTTTTCTTCGCAAACTGAATGAGGAATCCTACACTCCACAGGTTATATCGATAGGGCCTTTCCACCATGGCACCAAAAGATTAGAATCCATGGAAAAGTTAAAACTGAAATATTTTCAGAGATTCCTGCAGCGGATGGAATTCAACGTATTGGAGAGTTTAGTAAACGACATAAAGGTGCATGAAGAAAGAGTGCGTGGTTGTTATGCAGAAACCATCAACCTTAGCAGTGACGATTTCGTGAAACTAATTTTGATGGATGGTTGCTTTCTTATTGAGTTTTTCTACAGCTTATGCTTCCATGGAAGAGATAGCGTTATTCGTGAGAACCATATACTGTTAAACCCAATATCGTGGCAGGCATTGAAGTTGGACTTGCAGTTACTTGAAAATTAGCTTCCTTTCTTTGCCCTTGAGATATTATTCGGCCATGCACGTGTACCGAATTGGGAGTATCGTTCCTTCACTTTGTTTGCCTTTTATTTCTTTCTAAAGACTCACAATTATAACTTGCATCAAAATCTTGATGCGTATGAAATTAGATACTTTGCTGATTTGGCCAGAGCACTTTTTCTTCAATCATCCAAAAAGCTAGTGCCACCATATAAAAGTAATAATCTTGCTAGAGCTAATCATTTATATACTGCAAGTCAGTTGGATGAGGCTGGAGTGAAGTTTAAGGTGAGCTATGCAAGCAAATACTTACTTGACCTAAAATTCACCAACGGAACGTTGGAAATTCCATGCATAAAATTGTATAATGAGACGGAGATTGAATATAGAAACGTCATAGCATTTGAGCAATGCCATTATCCAGATGATTCACATTTTACAGACTACCTTGTGCTATTGACTTTCCTAATCACCACTCCCAAAGACGTGGATTTACTTATTAGAAAAGGAATCATCATTAATGGGCTTGGCAGCAGCAAAGCAGTGGCTTCTTTTCTCAATAATCTTGACACGAATGTCCCATATTCTAGCATCGACTCTGCTTATCGTGATTTGTTTGAAGAATTGAATTCATTCTATGAGAACCCTAAGCATATTTGGAAGGCTACCTTGAAACGTGATTATTTCAGCACTCCTTGGAGAATAGCTTCTACTGCAGCTGCTGGTATCTTACTGTTGCTCACTCTTGGACAATTTATATGCTCCATCATCCAAGCTGTGAAGATGTGAAGAAGTTTTGTGCATGAAATGCTGGTAGGACATAATTATTTTACTCATCATGTTTAGAAATTAATTAATTTGTTAGATTGCTAGAAACAGCTTGGAAAATTTGAACATAACATGCATAAAGATAAGTATTGTTTGAGATACTATGACTTATCTTCACTTTCTTCATCTATTAGTGCAGAGCCTTAGCTCTGAATGCTGTATAAATACACTCTCATATGTACATAATAGAACATACGCGACACTAATATCTTCAACTTTAGCACATTTTCATTCTTTACTCTGTTATTCATTTGCTGAGTTACCGACTGCTTTGTGCTTTGCCAAACCCCTTGCATTTGATAGCACCACATGTGAGGTCTTGTTGTTAAGTTGTGTTTTCCTCATTGCTTACTCACTCAGACAAGTTCTCAAAATGAAGTACAAAATCATAGCTCGATGTTATCCCATCCGTGATTTACATGATGTCCAGTGAATTGTGTGATATCAATGTTCTCTTTGCATCATTCAACAATTGGTTGCTTGGTTTGGAACAATTAGTGATTTACTATATGAAAACAAGTTCGGTCAAAGAGAGTGTGGACTTAAGAGTTCAATTGTTAAATTATGAACTTTTTTGCAGGAACATATACGGGCTGAGATTGGAGCAGAGTAAGTGATAGATGAGATGAATTTCATGCAACAAAAGTTGAGGTCATGCTATCAACCTGAGGGATTTGAATGAAGTGATTTTTGTGTCTTTGTTTCTTATTAACATACAATTTTATTGCTTTGTTGTTATTGATACTATTGGGATATTAATGGGCTTGTACTCATGAGAATTTATTTATATTTTCTCTCATAATTAATTATTGTGTTATATTTTTATATAATAAATTCTTTTTATTGTTAATGATGGAATGGCAAAAATTACATTTGAACATAAAAAGTAGTGAGACCATTCAAATCTTGACTAAAAAACCATTCGAATGTTTTTTATCATCTAAATTTTAACAAAAATGTTCAAATGTAAAAATATTCGGACAATTACAATATCTATCTGCACAAAGCTTCGGGGACCAAGTTATTATTATTATTTTTCTTTTAAACGAAAAATATCTATTCAAATGGAATTATTGGTGTTCGAACAACTATTAGGGATGAAGAAATTTCGTCTCAAAAAACTTTGTTTGAAGGGTATTGTTGGCTTTTGAACACATATTAGAGAAGAAAATAAATTCGTCCAAAAAAAAAAAAAATCGGTTCAAACTTTTGAACAGGTTCAACAATATCCGTACTGAAGTAATTTTTTTGGGATGCAAGACTTTTTTGCACCAATTATTTGGGATAAATTGGGGATGGAATTGTTTTTTCTTTGCAAATTAATTTCAAGGACGAAATGGAAAGTTTTTGGGATGAAGAAAATACTCGTACCTGGAAAGAAATTTTGTTGTAGTGATTTTTATTATCTCACGATATGGCATGAAATGATTGCTAGATAAGAAAAAATAATAAATAATTTTCAATCATTTAATGCTAGATCATATATTATGATTAAAGGATGATAATTAAAAAGATGATAAATAATTTATAGTTGTATTTCTTTACAATTCTAATTTTACTATAATAGCAATTAATAAACACGCGTATAATACTTCATAACTTTCATTCATATAAATTGTTCAAAGTCAAGACATTGCTGATTCATAAAATGAAATGAAATAAGGAAACAAATTGAGGGTGTGGGGGGACCAAGCCGGGTGAGGGCCCCCAAGCCTATGAATAAAGTTCACAGATAAGATTGTATGACATTTTTGCTCTTGTAACTTTTGTAAAATTCATCTTTTATTTTGGTTTTGAATTTATTTTTCTTTCTAATTTTCACTCACCTATTTTTGTAATAATGATATTTTACAACTATTTTACGTCTAACTAATCTGACAATACAACTTCCTAAAAAAGTAGGAAAATTATTTACACATAATATTTTTTACAACACTTTACACAACTATATTTTAAATGAAGGATATTTTTGTAAAACATATTATAAAAACAACATTATTTTACAAAAATATTTTCATTTTATAATATTGTTGTGCAATGTATTATGTAATTTGTTGTATGTTTATCATTACTCAAAAAAGTATCACTCGATTAAAATTGAGTTGTGAAAATAATTATATAATAAATTATATATGTATATCGTTACTTTGTTATTTTTATCACTTTAATGGTATCCCTAAAAAATTACAATTGAAGAAGTTATTTCCTATCTAAAATATGTGCCCCTCAAATACAAATCCTTCAAACGCTTATTGCGAAGTATGATACTTATATCACCGAACCTTTCAAAATTAAAAATTTAACAGGCAAATCATCAAACTCTCACATCACCAAAACCCACAACGCGAAGAATTTGACACAAAATTCCTGGAATTCAGGTAGCAGACTTTCAATGAATGGAGAAACATACACATCAGCAGATTCTTGAACCTCCTCAACAGCAGAAAAGAAGGCGTCCTTTGCCACAGATCGAAGATGTTTGCAACCATCATCTTCAACAACAACGGCACCACCAATGACAAAAAAAAAATAGCAACAAAAATTATGGGAGCAAACTCAAACCCGCCCGTGCACAAAGGAAAAGAGAGGTTCACAAATTGCTAACATGATATATGGTGGCCGAACAGATAGATTGGACATGCGTCTTACTTCCTAGTTCTCTCTCTTCTGTGCTAAGCAAAGAAGGTGGAGAGAGAAAGAAAGCTTTACAATGAAAGGGGGAGGGAGAGGAGCGATGTCGCTGGACTTGGAATTTTTTAGTAAGCATTGCGGGACTTCTACTTTTTTTTGCTCATTGCTGGACTTCTACTTGCTTGAGAAGAAATCCTATTAGAAGTTCCGGTCTAAGGCCCGGAGGGAATATATATCTATATTTATAAATATGAAAGCAGCACAGTCCCCAAAAGTTAGCCAAATGCCATATGCATCTTCGGGGATGAACTGCAATTTTCAACTACATGGTTATGAAGATTTTTTATGATCAAAATATTTTCTACAGCTCGGAGAGCAGTAGCTGTCTATATGAAACGGTTAGTTCGTAGTTATCACAAACATGAAATTATCTAAATTCGCCGTGGCTCTCTCTCTCTCTGGGCAAAATTTTCATTCTTCCCATTATTCTTATTTTTATTTGTAGGACGTGGGGGTCTCCAATCCCGTAGAGAGTAGGCCATCAAAAAAAATGAAGGGGAGAGAAAGAGAGGAAGAAAGTGAGCAGATGAAAAACGAAGTGGTGAGAAAGAGAGAGGAGAGAGAGAGAGAGGAAGAAAGTAAGCAGATGAAAATATGAAGCGGAGAGAAAGAGAAGAGTAGGACCCAGCTGTCAGCCGATTGCATTTCGACTACCCACACAAACTATATATAGAGTTTTTCAAAAAATAATAATAATTTGATTAGGATATACCAATCAAAAAGCACTAAAGTCCCTATGGAAAGCCTCCATAGTGTTATCCTTTAGGGACATAAAAAAATATTGTAAGTAGTAATGCAAATCACGAAAAAGATTATCAAAATATTTTAGTTTTACATTACTTATGAGTGATGAGCAATCGAAAGAGTTGAAAAAAATTTCGACGCATGTGTCCAAACTTGATTTTTTTGATCCTAGTGTTAAAAGTATAATTTAAAAATAAATTAAATACAAAACTGCAAAACATTCAAACCAAGTAAATCGTAAATTTAGTATACAACATTAATAAAATGAACTTTAACTTCGTTGTTGTTTAATCGTTTTTTCGTACTAGATTTCTTAATACTCTTTCTAGTGGGGTGCACTTTTCTCTTAGACGGTGGTCTTTTCTTACTCCGAACTACCAACGGACTAAAAACTCTTAGAGTCGAAGCCTCCGTCGAAGGAGTTGTATCAACTGTGTTTGCCACTGCTATTGAAATCAAATTAACTAAATTCCACTTACCCAATAGGCGAATGTTTGCCACTACTATTGAAATCAAAGCACTCAATAAATATATATAAATTATTATGATTTCTTAGTAATATATGAGTAATGCTACATACAGTTCTAATTTAGAGACTGCATTGCAAACTTAGTTAATTTATTTAAAATTACAATAATATTCTTATCAAAATAGAATTTTTTTTTTCTAAAAGGCTTGCACGTACTATTCTTGGAAATAGAATTCTTTTGATATATATAAGACTCTGTAGCATAAAGCAATATAATCGCCGCTAATACGTTATTGCGTCTAATTTTCTTAAATTGGAGTGCAGTTTTCCAGTATGATTACAAATCCAACGACGTAATGGAAGTGAGCCGCGAGGATTTCGAGTCATGCAACGTAAGAAGTCCACTCAACTTATACACTAGCGGCAGGGACTCCATCACCATGTGGAAGCCTGGCCATTTTTACTACCTTTGCTCCTTTGAATGCAAATATGGGGTCCATTGAATGAGTTGATCTTTAACTCAATTTATCTAATTATTATAGTTTTATCAAAATTTTAAATAAAATATAATAAATAATTTAATTTATATAAATTCTAAAATAAAATTAATATTAAAAATTAATATTATATATAATAATATTTTATTAAATTTTCATTTGATTTTAATCATTCTCCAAACTATTCAACGGAGCATGAGGAAAATAGTGAATGGAATTCAAGGTAATTTACAAAATTTGAACAATTGATCAAAGAACAATGTTACGTATAGTCTCTATTTAGAGACTATAATGTAATTATAGAAAATTTTATTTTTAAAATTATAAAAATATATCTCTTAAAATAATTTTTTTCTCGTATAATAAAGTATCAGTATACAAAAAATCTTCACAACCTCTTACTATTTATCCACACTTCATATTTTATTTTATTTTTATTTTTTTAAAATTTTTTATCAAATATTTTTTATATGAATAGTGAATAAAAAATTTAAAATATTAAAAAAAATAAATTCAAGTTTTTTTTGTTTTAAATATTAAAAAATATAAAATATAAAATATAAATAAATAATAAGAAATTGTGTATCAATATATACAGACCCGCAAATAAAATTTCTGTTTGATCAAATAAAAAAGAAGATCTCCCTTTAGCTAATCTGACAAAGGAGACTGCCCACCGATGGATACCCACCCACGTACGGACTGTGACAGTGAAAAATAAATGAAAACGCAGTTTTTCAGTTTGGTGGGTCCTTAATCATTTATGACCATCTGTCATAATGCTTCAGCTTTTGTTTTTAAGAAATGCTCTTGGAATCCGAATTTGGATCCGAAATGTGTGTTCCGAAAGATTTTATTTATTTATTTATTTAATGATTAAGAAAATATTTTTAAATAATATTATCAATTTTCTATATATTTTTTAATTATTTATAATAATTAAAAAAATATATTAAAAAAATAAAATAAAATAAAATATACTATTCGGTGAACATCTTCGAATTACTTTTTCGGTTGCATAGCAGGACTCTTTTTGTCTTTTTCACTGTCTTACTTTTTGATAGCGATGCACATGCGTGAGGCAGATAAAGATAAAGAGACTCGACTGGCTCTACCTGCTTTTTCTTCCGGTATTATTATCGATCCATCCTTTTTATCTGACAGACTTTTATTGTCATCTTTGATTTACTTTTCACTCGGGCGGAATCATGGTTGGGGCCATGTCCGTATGTGTACATATTGTTATCTTCTTGGCCTCCTCCGTAATTCTAAACTTTCAAATAATTAAATTCTCGTATGAGTTTCTGAGCCGGTGTATTATTACTAAGAAAAATATTCTAATCATAAAAAAAAATTTTATAAAAAAAATTTTATTTATAAAATTATTTTTATAAATTTTTTTTATAGATATAGTCAATACTCTTTAGAATTCATTGCAGAAGTTATGAGGAGGGCATGAGTCTCCTGTTGTGGGCCGTGCAGAGTATTAATTTAAACGAACCACCTACCTAATGCATAGTACTTCATTTGGATAGTCATATAAATTTTTAAATAAACATAAAAATAATTTAAAATTTTCAAGTTTCGAGATAAAATTATATTCTAATTATATTGTAATTTTTTAATATTTTAATTTATTTTTAAAATTTTATAAAACATTTTAATTTAAATTATTTTAATTTAATATTAAAAATAATTTCTTACTATTTATAAATTTTTCATATAATCTTTCCAAACTCGACTTATGAAGAGATCGTATATGTGCAGATGTAGGTCCTAGCTACAAGATTTCATGTTGGTCGTGATCCATGTGCAAAAATGAACGAACTATTCTGGTGGGTCTCAGTCTACTCTCAGACACTTACTTTTGTCATTTGCTTACTCATTTTTCCGTCTTACTTTTGTCGGATATTATCGGATATTTTCGATCCACCCTCTTTACAGAGTATTTTTGTCATATTTGATTTAGGTGCAGTTGAAATTAAAAAAATTAAGATAAAATTTGAAAATTAAATAAAATATTATTTAAATATTATTATTTTTTATTATTTAAAAATTTAAAAAACTTAGATTATTTATTATATTTTATATATAAATTTAAAAAAATTATAATAATAAAATAAAATAAAACATTATTGTAGTGCCTATCTTCCTATGATCGACTTTTATAATTTGTTCCACCGATAATTTTTAATACCACAATTTTATCCTAACCTCCTTGGCTTTTCAATTGCCGGTTGATTTGATGGGGCTACACTGTTGTTGTACCACAATCAAATTCATGATCAAAATCAGAAACAAACTAGCAATTTTTAATTATATGAGTAATGCTATTATGATATCTAATTTATACTATTCTCTTTTTCTTCTTGACGTGGCACCTAATTTATTAAACAAATTAAAAACACAAAAATAAAAAGAGAGAGAAAATCTAAGATTTTAATCTTTCGATTTTTTATATTTTCAAGCACCATTTTGTATATATTTAAGACAACGGTAGGTAATATAACATATAGCTAATATCTTTTGGATTTATAATTTATAGCTTAAATTGTACTATTAAAAAATTATTTACTATTTAGTAATCATATAGTTAAAGTATTTTTAAACATGTTACATTTGTTTAAAAAATTTTAAAAAGTATTTTCTGAAATAAAAATGACGATTATTTAATTTTTCAAAGATTATGATCATATTTTTGAAAATTTAAAGTTGTAATTATCTAAAATCAATATTAGTATTTTAGTCCATTGACAATTTTTTTTTTAATTAGAATTATGTTCAGCACTATCCAAAAAAGGACATAATTTTTATCTTATTTGAGATTAAAAAATATTTTAATATATAATCTCAAAAAACCTAATTTTTATATTAAAAATTTTTTAAGACTATTTATTTAGATGAGCACTCATTAAAAAGTAAGAATGCTTAAGGATTTATTTAGATAATGAGTTGATCTTCACTCAATTTATCTAATTATTATAATTTTATTAAATTTTTAAATAAAAAATAATTTAATTTCTATAAATTTTAAAATAAAATTAATATTATAATAATATTTTATTAAACTTTGATTTCATTTCTCCAAACTATTCAACGGAGTAGGAGGAAAATATTGAATAGAATGCAAGGTAATTTTTGCAAAATTTGGACAATTGATCAAAATAAGAAAGAAGAATGATTATCTCTCCTTTAGCTAATCTGTCGAAGGAGACTGCCCACGGATGGATACCCAACTACGTACGGACTGTGACAGTAAAAAATAAATGAAAACGCAGTTTTTCAGTTGGGTGGGTCCTTAATCATTTATGATCATCTGTCTTAATGCTTTTTTTTTCAGCTTTTCTTAACAATAAAGAGATTTGACTGGCTCTACCTGCTTTCTCTTCCGATATTTATCGATCCATCCTTTTTATCGTCATCTTCGATTTACTTTTCAGCGGAATCATGAACATGTACGGTTGGGGCCATGTCCTTATGACGTACTTATTGTTATCTTGTTGTCATTGGCCTCCGTAATTCTTAGCTTTCAAATAATTAAGGCCTTGTTTTCGTGAATAAAATTTAAAATGTTTGAAAATTTTAAATTTTTTTTATCTTATTATTATAATTTTTTTAAATTTTTATATAAAATAAAATAAATAATTTAATTTTTTTAAATCTTAAAATAAATATAATATTAAAAAATATATTCTAACAATATTTTATTTAATTTTTTAATTTTAATCTCAATTTATTTTATCTCATCTCATTTTTAAAAATAAACAATACCTAAATTCTCGTACGAGTTTCTGAGTCGTTGTATTATCAATTAATTTTGCCACCGTAATTTCTGATTTACATACTTTGAATCTTCACAACTACTCTGGATTGAAGGAGCCGGGATGACCAAGAAATTGAATTGACGACTTAGCTAAGGTTATGTGCCGTTATATGTTAATAATGCGTGTACAAATATTTCTGATTTCGGTTATTGTGACACAATTAGACTATGGTCTCCAAACATAGAGAATACAATACCAAAGTTAGGTAATCGGATTTTCTATCCCAAACTTTTCATAAAAGAAAGGGGAATGATAAATGTCCCTATGGGAGTTACTGCTAGTAGCTCCCGCTCCCATTTATTTATTTATTTATTTGTTTACTTAATAATTAAGAATATATTTTTAAATAATATTATGATTTTTTTTTATTTTTTTAATATTTAAAAATGTTAAAATATACTTATATGAAAAGAAAAAAAATTATCATTAGCGGGAGTTGGGAGTGGTGGCATTAAATTAAAAACAAACTTAGATATGTGTTATGCATACTCATGAAATCTGTATAAGAATGAAGTACTTTCTGTCATGACTGATGTAGACATGAGTTTATTTTAACATTATGTTTTCTCAACTGCGAAAAAGTGTGAATATGAAATTTAAAAAGTTTTTGATTTGCAAGGAGGTTTGGGAGTTGAGATGAAAATTTTGTGTTTTGTTTTAAAGCTTAAAATATTATTTTTTAGTTTTGGGATTTGGAAAAGTTGAATTGGAATTTAAAAAAATTGTATTGAGATTTGAAAAAGTTGAATTGTTTATTATATTTTATATAGAGATTTGAAAAATGTGTAATGATGAGTTGAAATGAGATGAAAATTTTTAAGAATTCTTGACCCCCAAACCTGCCATTAAAATGCTTTAATTTCTTCTATTTTAAATATGTGAAATGATCTAAAACTATTCAGTACTCTGCTTGATATGCCAAAAGATTTTTGAAACAAGATTTTTTTCTGAAAGTTTTCGCTATGATGTTTTGTAGCATGTTTTGATTCTGCATTCTAAAAATAAATATTTTGTTTCGCATTCTGAACGTTATAAATGCTTATGTTTACATACTAATATATGTTCTTTACTTATTGAGTTGTTGATAACACACTTATTTATCTTCACAATATTTTAGATGATTTTGATAGTTTAGCTAAGGATCAGTGATAGAGGGCGTGGACAAGATTAGCTGAGGATAATAGTTGAGTATCTACTGTTACCTCGGGGTACTATTGTTGTTGGGTGATTTATTTTCTTTTTTAGAAACTTATGTAAACTTATGTAATTTTTTTTTTTTTTTTTTTTTTACATTTTCTTAACATATTTAAATATATTTAAAAAATAAAAAAAAGATATCAATACATTTAAAATTATTTTTTTAATTATTAAATAAAAAAAGAAAATTTACCCAAACGGTACGGTACATTTAGACCGACAGACAAGCTTTATTATATTAGATGTGTGCAGCTGATATGGGGGACAAACAATGACATGTCAATTGTCAGTTTATTTTTTTATTGTTTAGCCTAAAGTCTCAAACATGTGAGCCACATTGATCAACACCTTCCTTTTCTCTGCTTTTCAAAATCAACGAAACATCCTGATAGATCTCTTCTCTTGATCGTTAACTCCACTCTAACATGAGTACGAGCGTCTTTGTCTCCGTTTGATCACTCCACTTGCTTCATCGGTTCATTGATCTGTAAGTCTGAAAAGTTAGAGACCAAAAGCGAAAGCGTTTGTTTGGGTAAGGAAAACATGATTAGCCATCACCGTCTTTTTCTTTCTTCCTTTTTTTATTTTATTTTATTTTATTTTTTTATTTTTTTTTTTATTTTTATAACTTATTGATAATCATTTATTATGTTTTTAGGCTTACTCACGGTAATAAAAACAACAAGTATTTATTGAAAAATAAAAAGACTAATTAGCCCAGTCTTCTATATATAATGATCTAATTCCATGCATATATATATATATATGCCATGTGCTATCTGGACCTCTTTGTTTTGAATATTGAGATGTTAATTTTTTAGGATATTGACATTTTTATGTATAGTTAGTTCATCAGCTAATGCACTCAACTCGTTGCATACAAAATAAATGCATGGCTTGCTTGTACGTTGATTTGGGTATTATTTTTCTAGCTAGGTGATCTATAAATAATATATAATATGATAATGGGGTTTTAATTCGTTTGCTAGCTGCTTTACTAGCTGGGTACTTATTTTAATTCCTTTCTTTTAATTCTTAAAGCCGTCATATGAAAAAATTAGCATTAGCATTAGCATTAAAGTACTCTAATTAAGTTGCCCACAAAATTGGCCCATATTTTATAATATAATTGTATTTTAGTCATGAGTACTGAGTCTTAATTTGTGTAAGTTGCAGGCCAGGAGCTGGAAGCCAATTAATTAATTAAGAAGATTAATTGTGAGATGGAAAAATCAACAAGTGATCATGATCAAGAAATTCAACAAAAAGTGAAAACTGCTTCAATCACAAATGGAAATCAAAATCATTCTGAAATTCATCAATGGGATCAGGAAGCTGCAAACACTTTGAGTAGTGGAAATGGAAATCAACATAGTGATCAGTTGCTAAATAGCATCAAAGCATTGGCTGAAAGCTTGGAGCCACCCTTAAAATCAGACGAGTGTTGTATCTACCGGATTCCAACTCATCTTCGCAAATTGAATAAGGAAGCCTACACCCCTGAGGTTATATCGATAGGGCCTTTCCACCATGGCAGCAAAAGATTAGAACCCATGGAAAAGTTGAAACTGAAATATTTTCAGAGATTCCTGCATCGAATTGAATTCAACGTGGAGATTTTAGTAAATGCCATAAAGTTGAATGAAGAAAGTGTGCGTAGTTGTTATGCAGAAACCATCAAGTTTAGCAGTGATGATTTTGTGAAATTAATTTTGGTGGATGGGATCTTTATTATTGAATTTTTCTACGAAATATGGTTCATAGGATCAGATGGTTTTATTCGTGAGAACCATATACTGTTAAATCCAATATCGTGGAAGCAAATTATTTCGGACTTGCAGTTACTTGAAAATCAACTTCCTTTCTTTGCTCTTGAGATATTATTCCACCTTGCAAATGTGCCAATGCATATTTCCTTCACTTCGCTTGCAATTCAGCTCTTAAAGAGAATGAAGTACAAGGAATTTCCTGGAAATCTTGAAGGGCAACCAATTATACACTTTGTTGATTTGACCAAAGCATTTTTTCTTCCATCATCAAGCAAGCTATTGTCACCACAAGAAAGTAATGGTCTTCCTAGTGCTGATCATTTATATACTGCAAGCCAGTTGTACGATGCTGGAGTGAAGTTTAAGGTGAGCTCAAGCAAATGCTTACTTGATCTGAAATTCACCAACGAAACTTTCGAAATTCCATGCATGCTCTTGGATAATTGGACGGAGATTACTTATCGAAACATCTTGGCATTTGAGCAATGCCATTATCCACGTGATTCACATTTTACAAACTACATTGTGCTATTGAAGTTACTAATCAACACTCCCAAAGATGCGGAATTACTTATTAGAAAAGGAATCATCATTAATTACCTTGCCAACAGCGGTGCAGTGGCATCTCTTTTCCATAATCTGGACATGAATATAATATATAATGGTGGGAACTCTGCTTATCGTGCTTTGTTTCGAGATTTGAATGCATTCTATAATAACACTAAGCATACTTGGAAGGCTACATTGAAACGTGATTATTTCGGCACTCCTTGGAAAGTAGCTTCTACTGCAGCTGCCGTTACCTTATTGCTGCTCACTCTCGTACAAGCGATATGCTCCATCATCCAAGTTGTGAAGATGTGAATAAGCTTTGTGCATGAAATTTTGGTATGTAGGACATAACATTTTATTTTACTCCTCACGTTTAAAAATTAATTTGTTAAATTGCCAGCTACAGCTTGGAAAATTTGAAAATATCATGCACAAAGACAAGTATTGCTTGAAATAATATGTCTTATCTTCACTTTCTTCATCTAATAGTACAAAGCCTCAGCTCTGAATGCTATATCTATACACCCATTTTTACAGAACATATGTTGCACTAATATCTTCTAACTTCAACACATCTTCATTCTTTACTCTGTTCTTTATTTGCCGAGTAACTGATTGCTTTGTGATTTTCCCAACCCACCCTTGCATTTGCTAGAACCACATGAGAGGCCTTGGATTTTATGGTGATTTCATTATTGTTAAGTTGTGTTTTCCTCATTCCTTTCTCAAGACAAGTTCCATGGCTGCCAGTTTATACAAACCGTTCGATGAAATGCCTAAACCCAAGGTTGTGTACAACATACGCTCAGAATAAACAAACTCAAAGCTCGATGTTATCCCATCCGTGATTTACATGATGTCCGGTGAATAATTGTGTGATATCAATGTACTCTTTTCATTCAAGTTTTGATTGCTTGATTTGGAAAAATTTGTGATTTATTATATGAAAACAAGTTCGGTCAAGAGAATCTAGACTAAGTTTTTTTTTTTTTTGC
>QEOT01005633.1:115743-144736 GCA_003123785.1 Pterocarya stenoptera | reverse complement strand
GAGAGAGAGAGAGAGAGAGAGAGAGAGAGAGAGAGAGAGAGAGAACATGGGTTTAACCGTATTTATATTGAGAATTTTAAAAAAAATGCACCAATTGGTCTTAAAGTTAGACTACTCTTCTCAATTTTAAGAATAAATGTTTGGTTAATAATAGAATTCAAAGATAGAATTATACTCCTCTGCATGATCAAAGAATCAAAAGAAATGCTATTATTGGATTAGTATTTCTTTTATTTTCAAATTATAGGACTTACAGTACTGAATAGCATAAAATAATTTCGTTATCTATATGAATTTATCTAACAACATTAAATATTTAATAAATTTTATAAAAATAATTAATACTTCATAATATATATATATATTATTCACTCTGGTAAAACCTCAATTAAACAAACAAATAGCACAGAAGATTCTAGGCACCAAGATTTCATTTATTTATTGAAGATATTTTATGTAATTAAGACAGATAGACAGTGCTATGAATCTCATAATATTTAAATTTATAAATATTGAGAGATAGACAGCCTTGTCAGGGTGTAAATTTTAACTGAAAAACTGACCGACCCAAACCAGTAGAACAACTCCGGTCTAGAATTGGTTTCTAAAATGCCCAAACCGGTCAGAACAGTCTGTTTCGATTCTATGATTTTTAAGAACGGACTGATTTACTATAATATATATTTTAATAAATTTTTTTAATATTATATATAATATTTTTTATATTTTATATATAATATATAATAATATAAATTATAATTATATATAATACTATTTTTTTTCCCTATTCTCTTTTCTAGCTTCTTGAATTCCGGTTAAATTCTTCTTGTTGTTCTAAATACTACTCACTGCTTTTTTTTCTTAATCATCACAACCTTTTGAGATTGCATATAAAATGTCGCAAAAGTATTGTACAAGAGTTAAATAAACATGTATAAAGCTGTCAATTCTGAATGTCATAGTCTATATTTCTGGTTTACCTCAATATATAATAGGTTCACAAGTGAAATATAATAAATAATTTTTAATTATCTAATATCATATCATAAGATGATGAAAATTGAGACAATTAGTAACATTACTCTTTTTTTAAATAAAAGAATTATTCTTATTAAAATTGCAGGAAGATACTTATAGTTTTTTTATAGCAGATTTATTTTTAGTAAAATTTTTTTATAAAACAGATTTTTTATAGCAGAATCTTTTTTACGTAGAAGATTTTTTTTATGAAACAGATTTTTGTTAATAGTAATAACTTTTTAATAAAACAGTTTTTTTAAACAATTTTTTTTTTATAAACAGATTTTTTATGATAAATTTATATTTTATTAAAATCGGATCAAACCAGACTGAAAATTGATAAAATTGGATATACCGATTTAAGAAAATAACCAATACATAACCAATTTTAAAAAATACAAAATCGATGCATATTAATTCAACCTTAAATTTTATCCAAAATTAAATCTGGCTGGACCGGTTACTCACTAGTCATATGAATCTCATAATTTTTAGAATATAAATATTTTTTTAAAAAATGCATATTTACTGGTTAACCACCGCTGCTGACCAAATCACTAGAGTACATAGCCAGTGGCTTCTAACCACTGCACGCGAAACTCCCACGAACTTGAGGCACGCACACCGAAACTTTGAAACGCGGCGTTCTCATAGGTTGTCTTTCTGTTTAAATTAGTAAGAGCGGTGATAGTCTCACCGCTGGGATGTATCGCTTCCGCTACAGTTAGTGTAATATTTATATGTTTTTTTTTTGTTTTGATATTTATTTTTTTAATATATTTAAATATTTTTTTAAAAAAAATTTATAATATTTTTAAAAAATACTTCTTTAATTATTAAATGAAATAATCAGAACGATAAAAATTAGAGGTAGAAGTTATTGATAAGAGTGCATTTTCTAAAACTAATATACAATTATAATCCTGGCTTTGGAAAGCGAAATGAGCCGTAAAGTCAAAACGGTCAAGTAGGGTCCAGAGATACATTTTTGCCACGTGTACTAGGAGGCAACGTGTCGGCTTATGATTCAGTGGACGGTGTCTCGCCACGTGGCTGAAACTTTTTTCTATAGTTTTGTTAGTTGGTCTAAAAGAGGTAACTTATTTAACAAAATAACTAAAAAAAACTATATTTGTGGGGACAAGGCAATAAATAAATTCGTTACATAAAAGGGGTCACGTTGCATGAGTATTTTTTGACTTGGACTGAACCGACCAATTCACTTTGGATAATATTTTAGACTTTTTTTTTTTAATTATTATTAAAATCTCCGAAATAGCTGTAATATGACTAGGGACAGTGTTTTTGAGAATATTCCATCATAATTCTTGGAGTTCATTTTGAATAAGCCTAGGATTGTATTTTATTTAAAATATATTAATAATTCTTTTATTAACTTTTTTTCTTTGAAAGTATTTTTTAAAATATTTCTTTCCATTGAAAAATTCAACATCGAAAGGTAAGATATTAGCAAATGTTTGATGTAGAAGAGGAAAGAAATCCCACTAACGGGGTATATTTTAAATGAAAAAATATATATATATTGTGTTTTACAAGTATCATCGATTCCTTTAAAAAAAGATAAATAAATTTAAGATCTACATAAATTTTTTTTTTTTTAATGGTGGACTCCACCTTTTTTCAAAAGGGGTGTACGAGTATTGCATACTCTCGGATTGTATCTAATATTACAATTGACAAAGAGAAATTCTATTTATCATCTCTCTACACCACACACCTATTTTTATTTTTTCATTTATTTTAATGTGTAATATAAGAAGAGTAATGCTACTCATAATCTCATCATCCTATAATGTGTCATTAGATGATTAGAGATTATTTATTATATTTCACTTATGAATCTATCATCTAATGTAACATCATGGGATGATGTGAAGATGATATAAGTTGAGATGATAAATAGATTTTTTCATACGAGAATGATGAGTAAAAAAACTCATCAAAAGAAAGTGAGAGGATGGTATTGAAAAGCATGAGGTCGTGAATGGCTCATGAAAATATGAAATTGCCACCTCGAGGACCTACTACATGGATTGGTGCAACAAATGCTCCTAAAATGTAACGTCTCTTGAGATAATAATTAAAAAAATAAAAAGATAATCATGCTGTCATAAGTTCATAACTATAGGGCCACGTCTTATTACCACCAAAAGAAAGAAAAATCAGGACGTGTAGATAGAGTGAGATTAGGTAGCAGATGGATTCAGATTCATGCCATTGGAATTTGAATATTGGTAAGGATGTTAGAGCGCCACTTGTCTTGGATCATTCTTCTGGGCTTTCTCACTAGAACAAGTTTTTTGTGGATGGGCCAGGAATATTTTAGTGTTTGCATGAAGTTATTTGGAAAGAAAAATGATTTACCTACAACACATTGTATAATATATTATATAATAATCTGTTAAAATGAATGATATTTTTATAAAACATCTTATAAAAGTAATAACATTTTATAAAAATACTCTCATTTTATAACATTGTTGTGCAATGTATTGTATAATGTGTTGTGGATATATCATTACTCATTGGGAAATCCAGTTGTCCGACAAAATTAAGAGAATTAGAGATAAAGGTACTCCATAGTATTTAACATTGTTTGTATAGAATTTTTGGTTAGTTTAGATCCCACGTCAGCATTTAATATTGTGTCTATCTTTTTATGAGTATTGAATTATGCAATTCGATCCAACAATTCAAAAGGATCTCAATTTTCATTTCTCTTGAAACTTGTTATATATTCGAAAGACCATATTCACGTACATTTTTCTTTATATGAATACAAACACGAGTTAAAACTGGCGTGTGCAAGTTCACTTTTAGTTTTGCAAAAATAGCATTGTGTTTGAGATTGTCAAAATTACTTAACATTGGTCTTCCATGCTTTTCTTTGGGGAGGAATTGGGGATGCTTCTCTTGGGAAAATCCTTACCATTGATAACCGGAGGAAACATGGTCTTATTGTTGTGGATTGGTGTTATTTGTATAAAGAAAATTGGGAAAACTGTGGATCATTTACTATTACATTGTGAGGTGGCCAAGTTATTGTGGCATGACATCTTCAACGGGCCAGGAGTGGCATGGATAATGCCCAGAAGGGTGGTGGATATTTTGAAATGTTGGAGAGGTCTTCTGGGTAACGTCCATATTGCTAATGTGTGGAAAACGATCCCTCTATGTCTTATGTGGTGCCTTTGGATGGAGAGAGATGGCCGGTGTTTTGAAGATCAGGAGCATTCCTTGGACAGGCTTAAGAGATATTTCTTCGACACTCTATTTTCTCGGGCTACTGTCATAATTTCCTTGAATCCATTACTAGTTCTCAATTTGTAGCTACGTGTTCTCTTTGTATTACTCCTGTGTACTTGACCTATGCCTTCTTTTCTATCAATGAAATATTATCTTACCTATTAAAAGAAAAGAATTATCCAAAACTGGCTGTCGTTATCTGGTAGTGGATTTCTTACCACCCTCAGGAACCTTTGGCACTTAGAATCCCATGCTTCCAAAGCACAAAAATACAAAGCTCTGACTCGCTGTTTTATTGAGCAGATTTTGAATTGAGGGAATATGAGAGTTTTGCGGATATCAGAACAAGGGAAATTTGAGTTTAGTTGTTTTTGAGTTGACTGATAAGAACATTTAATTTGTTGAAGATTCATCTGCTTCTATGTTAGAATGTGCTGTTCTTGCTTTTACCTGGGCCGCACGTCTCTGCTTTATGGATTTCACAATTGTGACTGGGTGGAAATGGTCTCTTTGTGAACGATTACCTGGGTTTTAGGAGTGTCTAATACCATTTAGAAGTAATAGTCAGCAAGAGTTTCTTTTAGATAGTATTTGAACTTCTTTTCTGCAAAATGTTGACTGAAAGAATAATATTACCTTCTTGGCAGGGACAAAGTTCTTTGTGGTCTCTGAGCCGGGGACACAGCACATGGAAAGTCTCCTCAAAGTCATTTATGAATTGTACATGGATTATGTCTTGAAGAACCCCTTCTATGAGATTGAGATGCCCATAAGGTGTGAGCTTTTTGATATTCACTTGACACAGGCAATACAGAAGGATCGTGTTGCCTTGTCAGGCCGATGATCCGCTTTGGAACTTGCATTTGACCCTAGTGTTGTTCGCTGTTATACCACGATGTACATTTCCAGAGCAGTATTATCTTCTTGTTTTAAACTTTTATGTAATAATATATTTTTACACTTCAAAGGGGAATATGGCCTATCTGAATTGCCGATATAGTAACAAGACGATAGATTTCTGAGAGAGAGAGAGAGAGAGAGAGAGAACAACATCATATATACTTAAATATTTGTATCTGATAAAACAGAAAATATGAAGAAACCCAAACAATGGCCAAGGAATGGCAAGCAGGACCCTAAAGTCCTTAACAATCCTAATGAAAAAATAATAGGAAGGTCTTCTACTTAAAAATAAAGAAGACCAAAACCAACCGATACAATATTACTTACATGTATAGGAAGGTCTTCCACTTAAAAAACAGAAAGACCAAAACCAACCCTTCAACTAAATAAAACCTACACAAGCACTAAGCGGCGGATGGCGGGGCTGAAACGTCGTTAAAGACACCAGCCTCGGAAAGCGCCGCCAAAAATGCTTGCAGGTTCTTCTGCTCCTCCCCTGCTTCAGCCTCTCCTGCAGGCACAGTATTCTTGTAGTCTAATGACTCATCGTTGTATATGTCCCACCATTTCTTCACCAGCATCTTGATGTCTTCCCTGTCCATGTTCTGTTCCTCCCCAGTATACCTCCATGGCTTGGACCCCTAAAGAACCAAACAAATTCACAGTTAGAAGACTATCATTCCTAGAAACAACAGTAGTTTATACAAAACTCTGGGATTGTTCGCATAAAAGAAAAGATACTCACAGCAGCACAGTAGTGAACAACTTTGACCTTGTCAAGCTCGATGTTCTCTGGGTGGCGCCACATCAAGGCCAGGACAAGGTTGTAAACTGGAGGGATCGGCTTGTAAACATCCCTAAAGAACATGTTTAGAAAGTCCTGAAAGAATCATAAATATAATTTGGGTCAGATAATTGATTTGATCGACTAAAAACTACTCCTGAGTCCTGAAGTTTCGAGATTTACCTGCTCGGCAAAAGGGGTAGGAGGGGTAGTTTTGAGTGTCCTGAGGAGGTCATGGTATGTGGTCATGTTGGGTTCATACACAAACATGCCAGCATTGAAGTAGAGGGGAGGCTTGGGACCTAACTCAGCAGGCCACTTGACCTTGTCTGGGCACTGCTGGCAATAGCCAACCTTGTATTGTGGACTGTGGCTCCATGTTTTCTCGCAGAAGCAATCCATCACTGCATAGAAATAGTTGTCTGGGAGATCAAAGAGGTGATCTATATTCTCAAAAACTTGGATGTCTCCATCTAGGTAGATCATCTTGCTGTACTCCACAAACTGCAATTTCCATCGTAGCAAAACATCAAATTAAGCACCACTTACAAAGATATTGAAAATCATGCGGGTAGGAAAGAAAAACAAGAAATTTCGTTTCTTTTACAAAAAGTTATGTCACCGTCAAGAATATTTTAGTGGTGGCAGACAATATTCTCTGTCAATTTCGTATACACTTTCACAGGAACAGCAAATATATATAACAAGAGGTTAAGAGGTGGTCAAAGCAGAAGTAAAAAGATTGTTTGGTTGCACAAGCTGACAGAAGACAAGCTTGGCTTCCTTTTCAAATGAAGAGAGAGATTCAAACGGATATGTTTCTAGGAAAAACTTTTTCCTCAATATCTGGATGAGGAACCGAACCGACTAATTTACTTTTATTCGAGAAAAAACTAAGCCTTATCTGGAGCAGGGCAAACTAACTACTAACTAGCTAGCAGTAACAGAAAGCAGTAAATACGTGTAAACCATGAAAAATTAGAAACTGGGTTACTAACAAAGCATGCATACCTCCCAGATGCGAAGCTTGGAGTAATTGATAACGTAATATGCCATGGCAAACTGGGTTTGGTTCTCAGGTGGGTAAACCGGCTCAATCTCCTTCACAATGCAACCCTGAGACAACAGAATGTCACGATGCTCCTCGGGCACGTCCGGCAAGATTGCCACCACCAGTGGGTACTTGCTCTTTGCCTTTCTCAGGCCCTTTGCCAACCCGACCACACCTTTCACGTAGTCCCCGTTGCCGGCCAGGAACGTAACGAATGCCCTGGTGGGCATTCTGGCGGCCTTGGTTAGCCCGGTGGTGGTGGTGTCAGTAGACATTTGAAGTTGGTTTTTTGGAGAAGTTAAGGATGATATGAACAAAGACCGGGTGAACGGATTTGATCAGAAGGCTAGCTTTTGGAGTGTTTGGTCAGGAAGAAAACAGTTATTTTTCTAGGGAAAGGAAGAAAAAGGGTAATAATCAGGATGAGGTTTTGGCGTTGAGAAAAGAAAATGGATTGGTTTGTTTGGATGGATGATAAAATGTGTTCGAGAAGAAAAGGTTTGTATATAATCCGAGTGAGATGGATGTTTTGAGTGGAGGACTTGGAGCTTGGGGGGTGGTGGGGGTTTATATAGGATTTTGGGTTGATTTGATTAGGTGTAATGTTGAAGATTATGGTAATTAAATAATAAATATTAAATAGATTTGTTCTTGTGACTTGTCGGAAATCTACAAACGGCGTCGCTTATACTAATGTGGTTCTAAATTTATAGTTCTACCCATGATGACTCACGACGCTGCTTTATAAATTGCAGTAAATTAATTACTTATCTGAAAAGAGAGAGAGAGAGAGAGAGATCTGATCCGACGGTGAGAGAGAACTTGAAGGAATTGAGCGGTGCACGAGGGCTGGATAAATAAATGTAGGGAATAAAATATGAAATCTGTTAAATGAGTCAACTTTGATCTCCTCATAATTGCCGAAATGGGTGTCAATCAAATCGGTAAAATTGGGAATGAAATCGATACAACATGGGTTTAAAGTTTGACAACTCTTCTCAATTTTAAAGAATAAATGTTTGGTTAATAAAAAATAAGATTTCATTTATTTATTGAAGATATTTTATGCAATTAAGACAGATAGACAGTGTTATGAATATCATAATATTTAAAAATTATAAATATTGAGAGATAGACAATCTTATCAGGATGTAAATTTTAATCGGAAAACAGACCGGCCTGAACCGATCTAGAATCGGTTTCTAAAATGTCAAAATCAACTGGAATGGACCGGTTCCGGTTATATAATTTTTAGGACTGGACCGGTTCACTGTAATATATATTTAAATAATTTTTTTTAATATTATATATAATTTATATAATATATATAATACTATTTTTTTTTTCCTCTTCTCTCTTCTAGCTTCTTGAATTCTGGTCATATTCTTCTTGCTGTTCTAAATACAACTCACAGATTTTTTTTTTCCTTAATCATCACAACCTCTTGAGATTGCATATAAAATGTCGCCAAAGTATTACACAAGAGTTAATAAACATGTATGAAGCTGTCAATTCTGGATGTCATAGTCTATATTTCTGGTTTACCTCATTAGACAGTAAAATAATGATACTCATTGTACTATTTTTTAAGTTTCATTATTTGCTCGGTTTTGTTTTAGAATCTGGTTATGCCATTTTATCCATCACCATTTTTCTAAATAAAAGAATTATTCTTATTAAAGTTGCATGAAGATACTTACATTTTTTTTTATAGTTTTTTTTAGCAAAATTTTTTATAAAACAGATTTTTTATAGCAGAATTTTTTTTATATAGCAATTTTTTTTTTTACAGAGCAGATTTTTGTAAATAAAACAGATTTTTAATAAAATAGATTTTTTTAAAGAATTTTTTTTTATAAACAGATTTTTATGACAAATTTACATTTTATTAAAATAAAAAACTGAATCGAATTAGATCAAAAATTGATAAAATTGAAGCTACCAGTTTAAGAGGATAATCGATACATAATCGATTTTAAAAAATACAAAACCGATAAATATTGATTTGATCTTAAATTTTATCCAAAATCATATCAGACCAAATCGGTTACACCACTGATCATATGAATCTCATAATTCTTAGAAATATAAATATTTTAAAAAAATACATATTTACGGGTTAACTACCGCTGCTGACCAAATCACTAGAGAGTACAGAGCCAGTGGCTTCTAACCGCTGCACGCGAAACTCCCACGAACTAGACGCACGTACACCGAAACTTTGAAACGTGGCGTGTTGTCTTTCTGTATAAATTAGTAATATACAATAAAAATCCTGGTTTTGGAAAGCGACATGAGCCGTAAAGTCAAAACGGTCAAGTAGGGTCCAGAAATACATTTTTGCCACGTGTACTAGGAGGCAACGTGTCGGCTTATGATGCAGTGGACGGCGTCTCGTCACGTAGCTGAAACTTTTTTCTCTAGTTTTGTTAGTTGGTCTAAAAGAGGTAACTTATTTAACAAAAAAACTAAAAAAAACTATATTTGTGGGGACAAGGCAATACATAAATTCGTTACATAAAAGGGATCACGTTGCATGAGTATTTTTTGACTTGGACTGAACCGACCAATTCACTTTGGATAATATTTTAGACTTTCTTTTTTAATTAAAAACCTCCGAGCAGCTGTTATATGACTATGGACAGTGTTTTCGAGAATATTCCATCATAATTCTTGGAGTTCAGTTTGAATAAGCCTAACATTGTATTTTATTTAAAATATATTAATAATTCTTTTATTAACTTTTTTTCTTTGAGAGTATTTTTTAAAATATTTCTTTCCTTTGTCACTCCTTAATTTGAGCCATTAATTTATACCCAAATCGCGAAAAATTCAACATCGAAAGGTCAGATATTAACAAATGTTTGATGTAGAAGAGGAAAGAAATCCCACTAACGGGGTATATTTTAAATGAAAATATATTTATTGTGTTTTACAAGTTTCATCCATTCCTTTAAAAAAATAAAATAAATTTAAGATTCACATGAAAAAATTATTTTTTTAATGATGGATCTCACTTTTTATCAAAAGGGGTGTACTAGTATTGCATACTCTAGGACTGTATCTAATATTATAATTAACGAAGAGAAATTTTATTTATTATCCTTACACCACACACTTTTTATTTTTTTATTTATTTTAACATGTAGTATAAAAATGATGAGCAGAAGAACTCATCAAAGAAAATGTGAGGATGGTATTAAAAAGCATGAGGCCATGAATGCCTCATGAAATTGCCAACTCGAGGACCAACTACATGGATTGGTGCAACAAATGCTCCTAAAATGTAACGTCTCTTGAGATAATAATTAAAAATAAATAAAAAGATGATCATGCTGTCATAAGTTCATAACTATAGGGCCACGTCTTATTGCCACCAAAAGAAAGAAAAATCAGGACGTGTAGATAGAGTAAGATTCGGTAGCATATGGATTCAGATTCATGCCATTGGAATTTGAATATTGGTAAGGATGTTAGAGCGCCACTTGTCTTGGATCATTCTTTTGGGCTTTCTCACCATGTATATATAGAACAAGTTTTTCTTTACAATTCTAATTTTACTATAATAGCAATTAATAAACACACGTATAATACTTTATAATTTTCATTCATATAAATTGTTCAAAGTCAAGACATTGCTGATAAAATGAAATGAAATAGGGTGTAGGCCAGACCAAGCCGGGTGAGGCACCCAAGGCTACGAAGAAAGTTCACAGATAAAATTGTATGACATTTTTGCTCTTGTAACTTTTGTAAAATGCATCTTTTATTTTAGTTTTGAAAACAAAAATTATATTAAAAAATTTAACAATATTTTATTTAACTTTCAAATCTCAACTCAACTTACTATCCAAATCTCCCCTCGTGAATCTAATAATATCAACTCAACTCACTATTCTAATAATATTGTTGTGTTTATGAATCTTCGGACAATATTAAATACTCAATACGTGTATGTAATATCCACTTTATGCTTCTATCTCCATTATGCTAGGCTCTCAAGTTTGGATAAAAACTCGAGAAGATAATATTAATCTCGTTTATACTTTATTAATATTCATTAAATGTTGTTAGGCCCGTATCTATTATTTTAAATATGAAAATAAATATAATGTAAAAATCAATACCAGATTTTCAGCATCAAAGAAGGAACCATAATCCTAATATTTTTAATTCTACAGGAAGCTATATATATAAGAGCTTGACAGATGTAAAAACGAACAAGAGATCATCAGGAAATTCAACAAAAAGCAGCAACAACTGCATCAATGATCACAAACGGAAATCAAAATATTGAAATTGAATACTATCAAAGGGATCAAGCAAACATTTGGACTAGCTATTAATATTGGGAATGACAATCAACATAGAGAGTTGGTAAAAAACATCAAAGAAATGTTAGAAAGCATGGAGCCTCCCTTATCAAATGAGTGTTGTATCTAAGGGATTAGCCTATATCAATGAGCAGTGCTACTCTGCCGCTCCAAGTGACCTCTAGGCCAAATTGATTTTTTTATTTTTTATTTTATTTTTTTATAATTTTAAAATTTTTTTAAAAAATATAAAAATATATCAATACACCAATAGTCACTTCTTTAACTATTAAGTAAAGAAAAAAATTAAAAAAAATTAAAATACATGAGATGTTAAAATGAGAGAGTAAATTAAGTGGATAAAGTAACATTTTTCTATATCAATAGGGCCTTTTCACCATGGCAATAAAAGTAAAAACCATGGAAAAGTTGAAAGTGAAATACTTTACGAAATTCTTGCAACGCAGTGACTCCAAAGTTGAGATTTTAGTAAACACTGTAAAGAAGCATCAAGAAAGTGTACGTCGTTGTTATACAGAATGTAAGAGTTTTATTAAAATTTTATGTCCCACACGCTCATATTTTAATGGGTTTAGACTAGCTTAAATATTATCACTTAATTAATGAGTCACAGTGGAATAAGAATATGTAACAATCCGATCCTAAGATTAGGCCATAAGATAAGTTTTATGTATTTTTCATTTAACTATAAATATTCTATTATTATTATTATTATCATCATCATCAGATTTTACATTCTTTATTTTAATAAGATTATTATGTTCTATTTTAAATAGAAATTAAGAAATATGTTAAGAATATTAAAATGATATTAACATTTATTAGATTTCTTATAAGATTGAATAATTATGTTAAGAAATGAAACCTATTTTAAAAATTGGGCTTTTTATGACTTATTTAAAATAGCTCAAGTATTGATCTACTAACTCAAAATATGTTATTAGTATTTAAGTAATTTAAAATATCAGGATTTATCGATTATGGTACTAAACAAAGCAAAGATTTATTTAACTATCTTCTGAATTATGAATTTGATTAAGTAGGATATTAGTACTGCATATAGGTGACCCTCAATGCCATGATTTATTTTGCATTATATATGATGAATCCTACCTTCACAAAAGTTTATTTTATTTTATTTTCTCTTTAAGTGATATGCTCATATTTTTATCATCTCTACCATACTTGTCATGGCATCAAATCTGTAATTAACCGCGTTCAGAACAACGAAGAACAACGAATTGAATACATGTGTATATAATTATAATAGCTTGCCAACAAGACGATAGATTTCTTAGAGAGAGAGATAGAGAGAGAGAGACATCACATATACTTAAATATTTGTATTAGATAAAACCGAAAATATGAAGAAACCCAAACAATGGCCAAGGAATGGCAAGCAGGACCCAAAAGTCCTTAACAATACGAACGAAAAAATAATAGGAAGGTCTTCTACTTAAAAATAAAGAAGACCAAAACCAACCGATACAATATTACTTACATGTATAGGAAGGTCTTCCACTTAAAAAACAGAAAGACCAAAACCAACCCTTCAACTAAATAAAACCTACACAAGTACTAAGCGGCGGATGGGGCTGAAACGTAGTTAACGACACCAGCCTCGGAAAGCGCCGCCAAAAATGCTTGTAGGTTCGTCTGCTCATCCCCTGCTTCAGCATCTCCTGCTGGCACAGTATTCTTGTAGTCCAATGACTCATCGTTGTATATGTCCCACCATTTCTTCACCAACAACTTGATGTCTTCCCTGTCCATGTTCTGTTCCTCGCCAGTATACCTCCATGGCTTTGACCCCTAAAAAAACCAACCAAATTCACCATTAGAAGACTATCATTCCTAGAAACAACAGTAGTTTATACATAACTCTGGGATTTAGTCATAAAAAAAAAAGTGGATACTCACAGCAGCACAGTAGTGAACAACTTTGACCTTGTCAAGCTCGATGTTCTCTGGGTGGCGCCACATCAAGGCCAGGACAAGGTTGTAAACTGGAGGGATCGGCTTGTAAACATCCCTAAAGAACATGTTTAGAAAGTCCTGAAAGAATCATAAATATATTTTTGGGTCAGATAATTGATTTGATCGACTAAAAACCACTCCTGAGTCCTGAAGTTTCGAGATTTACCTGTTCAGCAAAAGGGGTAGGAGGGGTAGTTTTGAGTGTCGTGAGGAGGTCATGGTATGTGGTCATGTTGGGTTCATACACAAACATGCCAGCATTGAAGTAGAGGGGAGGCTTGGAACCTAACTCAGCAGGCCACTTGACCCTGTCTGGGCACTGCTGGCAATAGCCAACCTTGTATTGTGGACTGTGGCTCCATGTTTTCTCACAAAAGCAATCCATCACTGCATAGAAGTAGTTGTCTGGGAGATCAAAGAGGTAATCTATATTCTCAAAAACTTGGATGTCTCCGTCTAGGTAGATCATCTTGCTGTACTCCACAAACTGCAATTTCCATCGTAGCAAAACATCAAAATAAGCACCATTTACAATGATATTGAAAATAAACACTTTCACAGGAACAGCATGTATAAGAAAAGGTTAAAAGGTGGTCAAAGCAGAAGTATGAAGGATTGTTTGGTTGCACAAGCTGACGAAAGACAATCTAATTGGCTTCATTTTCAAATGAAGAGAGAGATTCAGAAGATTCAAATGGATATGTTTCTAGAAAAAACTTTTTCCACAATATCTGGATGAGGAACCGAGCCGACTAATCTACTTTTATTTGAGATAAAACCAAGCCTTATCTAGAACAGAGCACAGGCCCTTGAAACCCCGGAGCACGTGTCTCAACCCCACACGCAAACTAACTAGCAGTGACATAAAGCAGAAAATACGTGTGAACCATGAAAAATTAGAAAATGATACTACTAACAAAGCATGCATACCTCCCAAATACGAAGCTTGGAGTAATTGATAACGTAATATGCCATGGCAAACTGGGTTTGGTTCTCAGGTGGGTAAACCGGCTCAATCTCCTTCACAATGCAACCCTGAGACACCAGAATTTCACGGTGCTCCTCGGGCAAGTCCGGCAAGATTGCCACCACCAGTGGGTACTTGCTCTTTGCCTTTCTCAGGCCCTTTGCCAACCCGACCACACCTTTCACGTAGTCCCCGTTGCCGGCCAAGAACGTAACGTATGCCCTGGTGGGCATGCTGGCGGCCTTGGTTAGCCCCGTGGTGGTGATGTCAGGAGCCATTTGAAGTTGGTTTTTTGGAGAAATTAAGGATGATATGAACAAAGACCGGGTGAACGGATTTGATCAGAAGGGTAGCTTTTAGAGTGTTTGGTGAGGAAGAAAAACAGTTTATTTAATTTCTAGGGAAATTAAGGAAGAAAAAGGGTAATGAGGATGAGGTTTTGGAGTTGAGAAAAGAAAATGGTTTGGTTTGTTTGTTTGGATGATGAGAAAATGTGTTTGAGAAGATCAAAAGGTTTGTAGCCTGAATGAGATGGATGTTTTGTGAGGAGGACTTGGAGCTTGCGGGTGGTCGGGGTTTATATAGGATTTTGGGTTGATTTGATTAGGTGTAATGTTCAAGATTATGGTAATTAAATATTAAAATATATATTTGTTCTCGTGACCTGTCGGTAAGCTAGAGCTCGTGCTACAAATTAAACGGCATCGCTTAGACTAATGTGGTTCTAAATTTATAATTCTACCCATGATGACTCACGACGTTACTTTATAAATTGCAGTAAATTAATTAATTATCTGAAACGAGAGAGAGACAGAGAGATCTGATCCGACGGTGAGAGCGAAATTTAAGGAATTGGGTGCACGAAAGGGAAGGATAACAAATTTGTTAAATGAGTCAACTTTGATCGTCTCATAATTGCCAAAATGGGTATCAATGAAATCGGTAAAATTGGGTAAATGAAATCGGCAAAATTGGGAGAGAGAGTGAGAGAGATACAACATGGGTTCAACCGTATTTATATTGAGAATTTAATAAATAAATAAAAAAATTTACCAATTGGTCTTAGTTTGAATCTTCTCAATTTTAAGAATAGATGTTTGGTTAATAAAAAAAATTATAAAAAAAATAATGAAATAATGTATATTTTTATCGTGAATAAGATCTAACATATTCCATTTAGCATCATCAATTTATAAACTTTATTTTTAAAATGTGTTTTTCAAATGAGGCTTATTAGGTACAAGCAATTTGGCGTACCAAATCACATACCAACATTCACATAATTTTTTTTATTAAAAAAAAATAAAAGTAAAAATATTTTAAGAGAAGAAGAAAATTCTCTATCTTACAAAAATCATTTTCCTCTTCAATTTACACTGCTTTATTAAAAAAAAAAAAAAAATCCTTTTCAAATTTAACAATTCTCAATTTTGAAAGATCTTAATTCCATTAGATCCCACGAACTTTTTATTTTTTATTTTTTGATAAAGATCCCACGAACTTGAGGTAACGTACACCGAAACTTCGACACGTGGCATTCTCATAGGTCGTCTTTTTGTTTAAATTAGTAACATACAATATAATCCTGGTTCTGGAAAGCCAAATGAGCCGTAAAGTCAAAACGGTCAAGTAGGGTCCACAAATAGATTTTTGCCACGTGTACTAGGAGGCAACGTGTCAGCTTATGATTCAGTGGACGGCATGTGGCTGAAACATTTTTCTTAGTATTGTTTTTTGTTTTGAAAAATTTTTCTCTAGTATTGTTGGCTGGTCTACCGAAATTCTTTACCGAAAATTTTTTAATTTTTTTTAATTTCTTTTTTTTACTGAATGATTAAGTAAATGTTTTTAAATGAATATGTAATTTTTTTTTATTTTTAAAACATATTTAAATAGTTTTAAAAAATAGTTTTAAAACATACATAAATTCGTTACATAAAAGGGATCACGTAGCACTACTATTTTTTGACTTGGACTGAACCGACCAATTCACTTTGGATAATATTTTATTATTATTATTATTATTAAAAACCTCCGAAACAGCTGTTATATGGCTAGGGACAGTGTTTTTGAGAATATTCCATCATATTCTTTGAGTTCTTTTTTAATAAGCCTAGCATTGCATTTTATTTTAAATTAATTAATATTTCTTTTATTAACCTTTTTCTATGAGAATATTTTTTAAAATATTTCTTTCAAGTTTCCTTTGTCACTCCTTAATTTGAGCCATTAATTTATAACCAAATTGCGAAAAATTCAACATCAAAAGGTCAGATATTAACAAATATTTGATGTAGAAGAGGAAAGAAACCCCACTAACGGGGTACTATATTTTAAATGAAAATATATTTATTGTGTTTTACAAGTATCATCCATTCCTTCTAAAAATAGTAAATCAATTTAAAATTTATATGAAAAAATTAATTTTTTTAATAGTAGACCTCCATTTTTTTTAAAATTAGTGTATGAGTATTACATACTTTAAGATTGTATCTAATATTATAATTGACAAAGAAAAATTCTATTTATCATCCCTCTACGCCACATACCTGCTTTATTTATTTATTTATTTTAATATATAATATAAGAATGATGAATAGAAGAACTCGTCAAAGAAAATGTGACGATGGTATTAAAAAGCATGAGGCCGTGAATGGCTCATGAAATTGCCACCTCGAGGACCTACTACATGGATTGGTGCAACAAATGCTTCTAAAATGTAACGTCTCTTGAGATAATAATTAAAAAAATATATAAAAAGATAATCGGGCTGTCATAAGTTCATAACTATAGGGCCACCGTCTTATTATTGCCATCAAAGGAAAGAAAAGTCAAGACGTGTAGATAGAGTAAAGATTACGTAGCAGATAGGATTCAGATTCATGCCATTGGAATTTGAATATTGGCAAAGGATGTTAGAGGGCCACTTGTCTTGGATCTTTCTTCTGGGCTTTCTCACCATATCTAGAACAAAGTTTTTTGTGGATGGGCTGCCTAAAATTTATCCATGGGCCAGGAAGATTTTAGCGTTTGCATAAACTTATTTGGAAATCCACCTACCTACACAATTTTAAGTACAGGGTTTTTTAATTGTCTAACAAAATTTTCGTTCGTTTTCGTAGATAAGATCGAATAAGTTAAGATTAAAATTAAAATATTAAATAAAATATTATGATAAGATTATTTTTGTTGAGCAATGTTGAATACAGTCTTCATTTGAAAACTGTAATGCAAGTCTAGATAATTATAAAAATATGCTTTTTAAAATAATATTTTTTCTTATTTAATAAAGGGTCTATACATACAATCTCTTAGCGGGAACTGCAAATAGAATTTCTCATTAAATTATGTAAGTCGATCTAACAAGTCGAAAGGATCTCAATTTCATATCTTTTGAAACTTGTTATATATTCGAAAGACCATATTCACGTATATTTTTCTTTATATGAATATAGACACCGAGTTAAAACTGGCGTGTGCTTCACTTTTCGTTTTGCAAAAATAGCATTGTGTTTGCGATTGTCAAAATTACTTGAACATTGGTGTGGTTATTCTTTCTTAACTTGAATTGAAAAATAAGTTGGATGAAAGAAGAAAACACTAGAAAGGAATCAAAGACAGGAATGAAAGTAGGTCAGGACAAGACTCTTGCCAAGAATCAAGTCATCTAGGTTGTCGGAATCGGCAAGGCCATCCAATAGCTTGAATTCAGGTTTCCACCCAAGCACTCTCTTTTGCTTTGTCAATTGAGGCATAGAAATGCTCTCAGGCACGAGAAATTACAAGGTTGTGCATGCTATATGGAAGATCAAAAAGCTCACAAGGCAGAATGTTATTTCTGAAATTAAGAGGTAAGTTGTTCTTATTTCCTCAAACCTTGAGGGTGGTGCAGGCAATTAAAGAAGGCTCATCCGTTGCTTGCACTTTGATTTAAGATTACTTTTGTTGTACGAAAGGTAGGGTTAAAGTGATGCATTCAAATGATTTGAAGAAGATACTGAGCTCCTAAACTGCCTTGTTTGTTTTTGCACATGAGATGAGTTGAGATTAAAGTTAAAAGTTAAATAGAATATTATTAGAATATATTTTTTTAATATTATTTTTATTTTGAGATTTGAAAAAGTTGAATTGTTTATTTTATATTTGTGTGAGAATTAGATAAAGTTGTAATGATGAAATGAGATGAGATGAGTTGTGAAAACAAGCGAGGCAGCGAGCAGATCATCAAATGTTCATCTTCCGGAGCTCACTGCAGTGTAAAGTTGTGGCGTACTTTTAACAGTTTATAAACTGAGGATGCATGTTGGAGATAATTTTCCTATTAGCATAAGAAAAATGTTCATTTGCATATCTGAACTTTTCCAAAGACCACTAGAGAGAGAAAAGGACTTTAGCAAGGGGTGATGTAAATTTTTATTAGGCTCAAATGGAAAAATCTTTGCATCAGCCTAACAGTAGGAGCAGTCATCACACACCAGATTGTTTTAGCAGGAAGGAGAAAATAAAAAAAATAAAAAAATAAAAAAAGTACATCCACATAAGGTGTGTGATGGCTTATGCGCTACAGTAGGCTGATCTATAGACAAACTCGGCTCAATACACTAGAATGTTTCGTCTCTAACTATTTGGCTATCTTTTTGCTTTTTCCGAACGAGAATATAGAGGCAATGAAAGTAGAATTCTTCTATAAAAATGCACCAGAGTAGTCGATTGTATTGTAACTCTATCGGTTATGGTTTGAAGTTGTTGGTGAAATATACAATAATATAATAAAAATTATAATTAAATTAAAATTAAAACGAAGTCAGTTTGGACTGAGGTATGGAAATCTCGCTCTCTTGAAATTCAAAAATGGTTTGAACACTAAATTCTCTCCAACGGTAATGTTATTAACGGGGGGCTACTGCTGGTAGCTGTCGCTCCCATTTTTTAATGTTTTTTTACATAGTGAATAAGTATGTATTTTTTAATAATATTGTAATTTTTTATTTTTTTTTAAATATTTAAAAGTGTTTAAAAATAAATATATGAAAGGACAAAAAAAAAAGAAATCTTATGACGGAGCGATAACTGTAGAGTCGCCATTAACTAATAAAAGCAACGGTAAAAAGAAATGTTATTAAAAAAATACCAACAGAAACCACAGCCAATTGATCCACTTGTAGGATGTTAGGATACTCTCTGGAGAAGAACAGGAAGACGGCACAGAGAGGCTTAGAGGGAAAGAACTGAAGACTTAGGGTTCTGTCGGGATGAAGTGAAGTTACGAAGTGATTAAGGCAAGACAACTCAAAACGCAACGTTTGAATGAGGCGCACCGTTTAACCAAAGCTACCAGTCGTTCGGCCCAAATCAAACATGACAAACTACCTGTCGTTTTTTACCTTTTGTTATTTACTTTCTATTGTAATTACTTTCCGTTGCAACAATATTCTGTTATTGCTTTTTACATTCTGCACTGCCAGTAGGCTAGTTGTTATGGCTGCAGTAGTTTGTTATTTACTTTCCGTTACAAATGCTTTCCACGTGTGACACCACCATTTGGTTAGTTGAATAGCTGCAACCCTTAAATGGGCGTGGAAAACACAGAGAGAGGGGCATGAATTGAATTGAGACTTGTTATCTTTTGGAGGAAAGGGATCCCTCGAAGACCCTATTGGTATTCTGAAAGTTCAGAGCCATTTTATCAAACAGTTTATCTACTATTTCCATTTCTTCATCTATTTCTCAGTATCTCTATCTTTCCTTTTCATCAATTACAAGTTCAACACAACAGAACCCTTACATAGGATCAATGCAAACCTCCTTTGCCGTAAAGTTTCGTTTGTTTTTAGAAAACATCTCATCTCATCTCATTTAATCATTACAATTTTCTCAAATCTTAATACAAAATAAAATAAACAATTCAATTTTTTTAAATTCTAAAACAAAAATAATATTAAAAAATATATTCTAATAATACTTTATTCAACTTTTTAACTTTAATCTCAACTTATCTCATTTCTAAAAACAAACGAGGCCTAGACAATGCCTTTTCTCATTTATCTCTCATTTGAAAAAGATGATCATACACAAAAATTGTTTAGATCTAAACGGTTTTGTTGCCTTTATTATCCTCACAGAAACAGCCAAACGGTGAATACTAAGCTAGGCTAAACCATAACTTAATCAGACTTGGGGTTCGGTAGACACCGGCTGAGAATCAAATGCAAAAGAAAAGGAACAACAATGCTCGGTTTTCCTCAACAATATACTCACATAACGCATGAACAAAATCAAGGTATATCAACTACTTACTCCACAAACATAATTTGACATGTACTAAATCTTGAACTCAAATTAAGTATGAATTTACCTTAAACTATTAATAGTAGTTGTTTAAGGATCTATTAGATCTTTTAATAGAGTCGGGGGTCTAAGATTGCGTTTGAATACTCAGATGATATGAATTGATCCGTAAATAATAGTGTCTTATTGAGATATATTTGAATGTATGAAGTAAGTTGAGATATATTTAACATTTTATCGAAAGTTAAAAAAGTAATAAATCTCATAAATAATTGATTTGAGATAGATTAAAATAGATTTGACATCAAAAGATTCCAAACATACCCTAAATAATGGATTTGAATGAGCATCAACGATTTCTCACCATTTTATTTAGCCGGAAAAAGGCACTTACAATTGCTGATGAGACTATTATAAATATAAAAAAAATTATATAAAATAAACTCATAAACTGATACGGTTTTATAAAATCTGTTAAGTTTATTTTATAATAAAATTAATTTTATAATTTAACGTATCATATCAAATCATATTAATTTATAGGTTTATTTTTATATAATCATTTTCTGATCAAAGTATTTTTCAAACAGAGATCACGCCCGCATGTTGGGGAAACCAATTAATTTTTAATAAATTTAGGGGACTTTCGGCAAATCTAACACAAACGTCGGATCTACGAACTAGGGACCTTGAACAAAACAGAAGAAATCCGTTCGAACTCCGAAGGACCAATTTTTCCGTCTGAAATATCTCTCCCAGACCGAGAAAATCATTGCGAGAGAGAGAGAGACATTTTAATAAGCCCCCAATCTTCTGATAAATTCTTGAACCTCCCCAGCATGGATCTCAACCCGGTGAGTTGACTCACTTCTGCGACGTCACCTCTTCAGATTTTTTAAGCATGGTGTTAGTATAGCGTGCGTATTATAATTGTAAATCTTGGCTAATATATGGTGATAGGTTTGGTTTTGGGAGGTGGTTAAATCTGGATTTCAGAACTCGATTTGGGTTGTATTTGTTGTTGCTAGATGATTTGAGCTCACCATTACGTTTTGTTGTGACAAGGTTTAGGAAAAGAAAGAGAGAATTAATTGCACCTTCTGATTTGAATATCTCGTACAGTTTTGGCTGTAATATAAAAGTAAGCAATGATCAAATTCACCTGATTAAGCTAAATGCATGAATTAAGTTAGTTTGCTGTGTTGGGCGGTTGCCCATATTGAGTATGGTTGAGATTCTCATTGGGTTCTTTTGGTTTATGAGAAAATGAAGGAAAGGATAAAAAGTTGGGATTATGCTTATGAAAGGTCTTGGCATTGAAAGAGAGAAAAAAAAAAAAAGGGAAATATTAAAAAGAAGAAAGTTTTCATCGTTGTTGGCCAAGAAAGCAATACCCCTGTAAACGTAATATAATTATTTGGGAAAACTTATTTATGACATTTTTCCATTTTATTTTTGTAAAATAGAAAGAAAAACAATAAACAGCATTAAGTCATGAAATAAACTTGAAAGCTGAATGGGACAATGGCAACTCAATTTTTGGCACAAGAAGGACTAGTCTGGAATCCCTTTATCATTAGGATGAAAAGGAGTTCTAACTTTCTTGGGTAGTGGACATGGACTATTGAGTGCATCTTTCATTGCTGATTCTTGTGAAGATTTTTAGTATTGCTATCTGGAAGTTTGTTAAGTCGAAGAAATGTCTAAATTGACATTTTTTTTAAGGTTTGTCAGATATTGTCTCCATTTCAGATGATTATCCTTTTACACTCATGTGCAGCATGCAGGAGAAAATTACGCCCACCCGAAGACGTGTCTCTTTCATGTTATCTTCAAGGTCTATATACCTGGTTATTTTCTTAAAATTTTTTTCTCTGTACCCAGTTTCTGCACCTTTTGAATTAGGAAAGAAGATGTTTCAGTGCATGAATTGGTTCTTTTTGGATTTGGCAGGCTGCAGCGTTGGCATTTTACATACTTTCTGCCTTATTTATTAGTAATTTTGTCATCATTTTTGTGGTGACTGTTCTTCTTGCTGCTCTTGATTTTTGGGTAGTCAAGAATGTGAGTGGCCGTATCTTGGTTGGTTTAAGGTGGTGGAATGAGATAAATGATCTTGGTGAGAGTGTATGGAAATTTGAATCCCTTGACCAAGAGGTTAGTATGTTATGCTTTTCTAGCAACAACTTATCTTTACTTCATCTGGTAAATATCTCTTAGTGGTGATGCTCAAGTTCTATTTTCTCTTTAGTTCTAGTGTCTCATATATGTTGGTGCTTGTTTGTGCTTTAGTCCTTGGCCCGCATGAACAAGAAAGATTCGTGGCTATTCTGGTGGACCCTGTACCTTACGGTAAGCAAATATGATTTATTATAGCATGTGACAATCCACATACTTCCATGCAGCATGTGTCCTGGAGTATAACATGCCATCCCCCCTCCCGAGAAATATAAAATATAAAATAGAAGAAGTGCATGCAGTGCAGTGGTGTAACTGGAAGTTTCCATTTGGGGGTGCTGGAGGTTAGGGGGCAAAATTTTGGAGGTTGTATGGCTTCACCACACACCCCCAGCTCTGCCTCTGACATACTGTGTAATAAACTGAACTAAGAGTGCACTTGTAATGCAAGAGATTTGACAGCTAGATGTTAATAGAAATAATTTTTTTTCCCGGAAGTGTCTGTGTAAGAAAGGGTACAGAGAATATATTTGTAATTGGATTTAGGGTTTAAGAATTTAAAACTGACGAGAATTTGAACAGCTGGTCTGGACCTTTCTGCTTGTAGTTAGGCCTTTTTATGTAGTTTGTTTCAGTATCTAAACTTACTATTCTGTATTTTTTAGGCGGCTGCATGGATTGTGCTGGCAATATTCTCTCTCATAAGGCTTCAGGCTGATTATCTTCTCGTTATAGGAGTTTGTCTAACCCTCAGTATTGCAAATATTGTTGGCTTTACGAAATGCCGAAAAGGTGTGCAAGCAGTTTTTTTCATTTTCTATCATAACCTTGTAATATTAGTTGCTGGGTGTGGCCTATTAAAATGTCTCTTTCCCGAGATGAGCCAATATAGGCATTCAAATGTTACGCTCTACAATCTAAGAATAAATAACCGCATATCATTTTTAATTAATATTTTTGTGAAAGGTAATTATCATTGTGAATATTTTTTGGGGGGGTTGGGGTTGGGGATTGGACTGTAAGATGTGATTTCTACAAGATAGTTTTTTTACCGAGAAAAGTAACATCTAGGTTAGGTGTTGAATAAATCAATGGATGCACTATAAATTGGGTGCTGCTTGATGTAGCTTACACTCCACTGTTCATGGTTTCTGTTTGGGTGATTTCCAACCATGTTTTGAGCGAGTGTTCATCATAGATGTCTTCTGAGCATGCTGATGAACATTAATATGGAAGGAAAGATGATTAATTGTTCTTAGTTTAATTTGGCACAACTAATATATCGATTTGTTTAAAGAACTCGTATAACCCAAGAAGAGTACTCTGATTGAGCTTTTATGCTGTTAATAGGCTAACTTCAATAGTGACTCATTGCGGTACCTGTATTTGCTTTGGGCCTTTTGAATTCTTCTCGTGCTCTTTATGTGCATTCCTTGATGCATCAACATATAGCTCTCCTTTCATTTTTCTCAAGTGATTTTGGTTTGGCCGATGTTGGAGCATGTAACTTCTTATTATAAGTTAGAAACTTATGTATTATGAAAGATATTAGTTAGGGTGCATGGATTTGAAATGACGCACCTAGGAATACTTTCATCTAGAAATACCCATTGGCAACAAATGAGAAACACAAAGCAGGGATTACATATTTACTTATATATATATGAAAAAAGAACAAAGCAGTGATTTCATATTTAGTTAACATCCAAAGATGCTTTAGTGAGCACACAATTACAGCTGCAACTTGTAGTGTTATTGCCACCTTGTACCATTTGTGCAGATGCTTAGCTATACTATGTTCTAATTATCCAAATCATTTTTAATATGGGACTTTGACGATGAAAAAAACGGTGTCCTTTTCAGATGCTAAGCAGAAGATTCAACAATTTGCTTCGCAGACCATTGCATCTCAGGTATCATCCACCATACAGTCAGCAATATTCAGTGCCGTCTGACTCTTGAGTTATTCATTGGAGAAGTAAAACGGGAATGCACTTGTGAAAGACTTTTGAGGAGTGGAAGAAACGTGTAAATGCTCATTATATTGCCCCAGTCTGGAACCTTACTGTACGGAAAACAACAGCTTAGAAGTTTTGCTCGACTTCTTTTTGTTTAATATTCCTGTTTAAATTCGTTAATGGTTTGTATGAAAAGCATGTGAATTGCAATATCAGAAACATCAGATGATATTTTGCCTGTAAATCATTCACTTCATTTTAGTTTTGGATTGCAATGATGGCTAAGAGCCTACCGGTCATCATCCAAAGATGCCTTGTCTTCTCAGTGGGGCTGCTTCCCATTAGAGCCCTCCCTGGCCAAAAGTTTCAACATAAGTTTTTCCTCATCTAATCAATGCATCCTGTTTGCATGCTATTTCCCATTTGCATTTCCTGCTCTCTGCGATTTCCAATCATTCGGTAAAACCAAGTCGGTGGAATGGTTTGTCCAAAGGGAGCGGCTACTATGCCGCCCCAAATTGACCCGCCCAGCGTAAATTTTTTTTTTTTTTTTTTCATTTTACTTTACACATTTTTTTAACATATTTAAATATATTTAAAAAATAAAAAAAATACATCAATACATTTAAAATCACTTCCTTAATCACTAAGTAAAAAAAAAAAAAAAAAATTTTGACCGAACGGTCAAATAGAGTGGGCAAATAGAGGAGGCAAAGTAGTGTTTTTCTTGTCCAAAAGCATCAATATTGTGTCAATGTCCACTGTAATCCTAATTTGACGTGCATTGAGGTTATTGTTTGGGCTCAGAAAAACACTCTTTTCATCTACTGATATGCATTTTCTGGTTTGAATTTAAAGATGAGATGAGATGGTTTTAGATAAAAGATAAAAGTTAAAAAAAATATTGTTAGAATATTATTTTTTAATATTATTATTGAATTGAGATTTGAAAAAGGTTAATTGTTTATTATATTTTGTATGAGAATTTAGAAAAATTATAATGATGCGAAGAGATGAGATGAAACATTTTCTGAATCTCAACGAGTGAGGTAGTCTTGTACTCTTGTTCCTTGCTATTTGTTTCAAGCAAAGTCTTAACTTGTCTATAATAAATGGGAAAGTGTTTGAAAAAAAATTGGTTGGTTTTAATCCATAAAGGATTCAAACAACATTCATAATATTGGAACATGATTTTCTTTTATCTATTTAAATACCCAATATTCTCATTTTAAATTAAAAAATAATAAATATAAAGTTATTCAAGTTTACACAAATTTATACGAATCGAACCAAGTTTTATATGAATTGTATTATTTAATAATCGATTATGATTTTGTATTTACAAATAACTTACAATTGATTGAATGAGTCATTTAATAAACTAAATTTGATCAAAATAATTTCGAGTAGTCTTATTTTTAGTAATTAGAAATTAGTTAATATTTATGCTGGTTAATAACAATCTTATAACTAAAGAGAGAGTGTAAAAAAATTTATACTGGATCACAAAAAAAGAAAAAAAGAACAATCTTCCTGCGTTTTTATTAGGGGTGAAAGTTGGTCAGTCCGGACCTGAGAAATCGATTGGACCAGTAGACCGACCTGGGACCAAGTCCCTAAAATAGAGGATCAAGATGTTGTGGTCTGGTCCCGGTATAGGCGTTTCCAACCCCGGATCAAACCGGATCGACTAAATTTAAAAAATATATATTATTTATATAATAATTATATAATTAATCTATCACTATTAAAAATATAAAATTTTAAATACGTTATTAACAAATTAATATTCTATCAATTTACAAATCTATAATATTAAATAATTAATTATATAGTAATTATATAAGTTAAGAATGTAATTTTTATCTAATTTATTATCATTGTCCATATAAAATAATTTTTTATTGAATTAATTATATAATTCACATTAATAATTTACTTAATTTTAATTTATTTTTTTAAATAAAATATTTTTATTAATTAATTTAAAAAAAATTTTAAAAAAAAATTAGACTGGAACCGAACGGACCGGTCCTAAGAATGTTCGGTCCGAAAAAAATAATATACCGAAGATTTCGAACACCCGGACCGAACCGATTTACATCCCTTCTTACACCGTTGTAAGACAAACGGTTTGTTTTTATTCTAACATACGCCATTGGCGTCCCCAGTCCCGATCATTTTTTTTTTGGTCGATCCGAGCGTTGTGCTTCAGAATCCAGATAGAGATGTTGCAGTGTATATTTCTTCTATCAGATTCCGGGTAAGCACTAAACTTTTCTTTTCTTTTTGTTTATTATTCTAAGCAATTCCAATTCCGACCCTTTAGATTTGTTAGCTGCGAAGCCTTGCAGAACATGTAAACCCAAAACATGTCGACCTTAAGTCAAATACCAGACTGGTTTTCTCCGATAACCAAATACCAGGCTGTGATTTGGATTCATTAATTTTTCTTCATGAACTGTGTTATCTTCTCGTGATTTGTGGTAAATTCCTTTGACTGGTTTGAGTTGAAAGCTTATTTTTGTCAATCTTGGGTTGCACAGAGAGGTAATGCTGGAGAAACAGCTAACCGGGCATCGAGTTGACCGGTCCATATGTGCGTGGTTCTGGGAGCAGGCTATCTCTCAAGGTGATTCCTTCAAGGTACCTGTAAATTACTTATTTTGAGAAAAGAAAAATGTATAGCTTTGTTTTTATATTTAAGTTTTTGGTAATTTATTTATTTTTATACTTTAATTTAGAGAATAATTCGAGCTAAACATAGTTGTTTTCTGTGTTTGGTATTCTTACTTAAATTGTGTTCCTCTAATTCAAGCTTTTGGAAAAGGACTTTCTTTGGTTTTTGAATTCTCATTCCTGGGTGTCAATCTTAGTTAAATTTCTGTTTTATTTGTATTTTTCATTGATTTTATTTTATTTTTTGTGTTTCACGTTTCATCTCTTATGTATTGTGCCGGAAGTTTGATATCAGAATTTATGTTTGCTTTGAAGTTTTAGCCTATTCATTGTTTAGTTTCTGCATTCCAGTTTGTTTGACATAGTTACTTTTGTGTATGCTAGTCTTGTATTTCACATCGTGTTCATAATATTTTTGTATTCCACCTTTTTTTAGCAGTGTTCTTTATTTAAGATCATTCCCTTCAATTTTGTCTGCTTTATTTTGATGCAGCCGTTTTGTGTGTTTGTCGACCCATCTTTTATACTTTGTTTGCTACTTTGTATATAGCTACAACCAGTAATTGCATCCCCAACACATTACCTTTTCCAAGTTGTTCGTGAAGGGATCACGTTTTTAGCATGCACACAAGTTGAGATGCCACCTTTGATGGCCATCGAGGTAGATCTTCTAGCCTTATAAAGTTTTCAATTAAAAATGTGCTTATCTTTGTGTACTTGGGCTATTGCCTATCCCTATTATCAATAAAAAAAAAATTTATCGATTAAAAAAATGTGTTCATCTTTGCATTGAATGAAATAAAATTTCTTGACCCTCAATCATTTATTTTTAGTTTCTTTGCAGAGTAGCCGATGTCCTCTCAGATTATCTTGGAGGGTTGAATGAAGATGTGATAAAGGATAACTTTATCATTGTATATGAGGTACTTTTATTACGTAAACTTTCCAGGCTGATTGTTGCTTTGGAGTACACAAGGGCAGGGATAAAAGCACTCAACTTGGTTGAGAAACCAAAACAATCACATGTGGAACTGGGCATGAAAGGTGGCACATTTATTGAACCTAAATCATTTCATGTGAAGAGGCCCAAAAAACTCGCTCAAAATAAATCCCATATATGTATTAGACTTGACTTCCCTTTTGTGAAGGAAGCCAAGCCACACATCAACATTAAGCCCATTAAACTAATCTACATGAGGTTTGCTTCTATAACTTGTGCAGAACTATGCAGAGTTCAAAAAAATATGCAGAACTATTCATCCATTAGGTGATGGATTTGTTTCTATACACGTTAAGGTTAGTGATTTGGAATTGAACTACTAGTTGAGGTTAACTTTTTAATCCTCTTTGCTAAGGAAATAGCACTTTTGAGAGTGTGCACTCAAAAGGATGATTTGGAATCCGGGAGGGAGTTGGTGTTTTTCGGCTAGACCATTTTAAAAGGCTCTTTCGGGTCATCATAGTAAACCATTTTCCTTGGAAGAGTATTTGGATATGTGAGGTTCCTTCCAAAATTGCTTTCTTTGGTTGGACTGCTTCCCTTTGGATTTTTTTTTTTTTTTTTTTTTTTTTTTTTTTTTTTTTTTT
>QEOT01005633.1:53221-115550 GCA_003123785.1 Pterocarya stenoptera | reverse complement strand
TTTTTTTTTTTTTTTTTTTTTTTTTTTTTTTTTTTTTTTTTTTTTTTTTTTAATGTCGGGAAACCTCTCCAAGGCAGGGCCCTTTGGACCCATCTTTGCAGAGTAAACCCCGATCCCGTGCACCGCACTCTCGGAAGTTTTCCTACACGGAACTGGTTAAATTGCTGGCTTTTCACCAGGAGGTATGGCCCCAAAGGATTGTTTGCACCCATGAGGTGTTGAACCTTGGACCTTGAATGGAGTGATACCTCAAGACCAAGGCCTTCACCACTTAGGTCAACCCCTTGGGGTTGGGAATATTCTTACCATTGATAATTTGAGGAAACGTGGTCTTTTCATTATGGGTTGGTGTTATTTATGTAAGAAAGATGGAGAAACCATGGATCATTTATTTTTACATTGTGAGGTGGCCAGATTTTTGTGGGATGATATCTTTAACCTGGCCGGTGTGGCATGGATTATGCCTAGAAGGGTAGTGGAGATTTTTAGGTGTTGGAGAGGTCTTAGGGGTAATATTCATATTGCTGTGTGTGGAAAATGATTCCTCATTGTATTATGTGGTGCCTTTGGATAGAGAAGAATGGTCGGTGTGTCGAAGATCTAGAGCATTCCTTAGAGGAGCTGAAAAGATTCTTCTTCAACATTCTATTTTCTTGGGCTTTGGTCATTGATTGTAATGTGATTAGTCTTCATAATTTGCCTGTATCAATTTCTAGCTACTAGTGTGTACTTGGGCTATGCCTCTTTTCAATGAATAACAATTTTCTTATAAAAAAATAGCAATTTTGACTGTATAGAAGAAATACATAAGTCTCCACTTTGGACTCAGTTAAGAGCATTCTCATTCTAAAAGACCACTTTAGATTCAGTCCATTCCCAATTTCTCCACATTAATTTTCGTTACATAGGTTTTTCCTTGTTCTTTTGGTTTTTCTTTCATTGAATACACCATTATGTTTGTTTATACATGCAGCTTCTGGATGAGATGATAGACAATGGCTTCCCTCTCACTACAGAGCCTAACATACTGAGAGAGATGATAGTTCAACCAAACATTGTTAGCAAAGTTTTGAGTGTTGTCACTGGTAATAGTTCCAATGTCAGTGAAACCCTTCCAGGTGCAACAGCATCATGTGTTCCATGGCGGACAACAGACCCAAAATATGCTAATAATNGGGGGGGGGGGGGGGGAATTGGGGAATGTTGTAAATGAAAGCAGATGGCAATAATCTAAAAGTTATGTACAGTAATCTGCAAAACAAAAAACAAAATAATAATAACTGGAGAAATTGAGTGTCAGGAAGGGAGGATACCTTTTTCTTGGTAATTGATGACACTTTACACGAGCCAAAAGACAGTAGCATTTAATCCTTGTTTTGAAGTATAAATCACATGCTTTTTGGTGAATGAATATAATTTTGCTTCTTCATGTTGCTTTCTGAAAGGTTTTTGAATGGGATAAGATCTGACATTTCCTCATTCAAATGTTGGCAGTGGGTAATTGTATTTAGTATGGAAGCCTCGAATGTCTCTTGTAGAAGCTTTCCCGTGAAAAGAGATTCTTTCCAGTTTAGTAGTTAGAACAGTGTGCTAATATTTTTACACTCTTGTTTCGTACCTTTGGTGCTAATCAATTTTCCCCTTACAAATTCTTCTTAGGGATGGAGTACTGGTGAAATGCGAAATTTATGGGGAAGTTCAAGTGAACTCCCATCTCTCAGGTCTTCCAGATTTGACTCTCTCATTTGCAAACCCTTCCATCTTGGATGATGTGAGATTCCATCCCTGTGTTCGGTTTCGGCCTTGGGAGTCCAATCAAATTATGTCATTTGTGCCTCCTGATGGACAGTTTAAGCTCATGAGTTACAGGTGCATCTTCTTTTGAGGAGATATTAATCCCTTAATTCTTATTTCTTCATGTGGAGTTCTGCTGTACTTTTAGCAAATATTATGAGTGGCATATTAATTGTGTACTAAGAAAATGTGGTGACATAGGTAGGTTCAGGGAAACATGGACAACAACACTGTACATCTGCTTCTTACTTTTCCTATAAAATGTATTTATAATTTCAACAATCCTTTTACCTTTATACAGGGTAAAAAAACTGAAGAGTACTCCAATATATGTAAAACCACAGCTAACGTCAGGTGGCGGGACGTGTCGTATTGATGTGATGGTTGGAATACGAAATGATCCTGGAAAGACAATTGACTCCATAACTGTGCAATTTCAACTGCCCCATTGCATTTTATCGGCTGATATGACTTCAAATCATGGAACAGTAAACATCCTTGCAAATAAGGTGCGTATTTGTTTTCATTGTGATATATTTGGTGTAAAGACTGACCCCTTTGTCTGTTATGCTGGAGGGAAGATTCGATACTGCACTTCATCTCATGGTTTGTTCATTGTATACATACACGAGCAAGCTACAATGTTTGAGTTGGAATATCAGAATATGCATCGCTGGTTCTCTATTGCTGCATAGACTACCAGTTAGATTTTTTATAAATGATATTGGCTGTTTGCAGTCAATAAACTTCCAAGTTCAAGAACATAAAATGTACAACATAAGCTTATTCTCTCCTTGGAATTTGATTCTATCTTGTTTATGCAGACCTGTTTGTGGTCAATTGGAAGGATTCCTAAAGACAAAGCCCCTTCAATGTCTGGAACCTTGGTGCTGGAGACAGGGTTAGAGCGCCTTCATGTATTTCCCACATTTCAAGTGGCTTTTAGAGTAATGGGTGTTGCCCTCTCTGGCCTGCAAATAGATAAATTGGATCTGAAGAATCTACCTAATCGCCCTTACAAAGGTTTTCGAGCTCTTACACGAGCAGGGGAATTTGAAGTAAGGTCATGAGTCCAATTTGATGCATCAAGATCAATAACTTCAAGGTTTTGGTGGGTAGATAGATTTAAGCTTCAGTTGAATGATTAATGTCATGAACATCTGTTAAAATACATAATTGTGGAGCATTAGCCTATAATGAGCTTTGATGCTGTTCATCTATATCTTCCATATCTTCTCTCATGATTTTGAATTAAATCTTGTTTTATTGGTATTTTGGATTAAATCTTAAGGTGCGTTTTCATTAAAGAGGATTTTAGTAATAAGCGTGGAGCAACACCTTTGCACAAATCTCTGAGTATGAATATTTAAAAGACTCGCACGGTCTATAGTCAAAACAACCTTTGACCTTTCTAGGAATATCATGTAAATAATCCTTAGATTTTCTCTCTATTTAAGCAAAATTTGTGAGGGTTTTTTAAGATAAGTGCTACAGTTAACATATTTTATAAAAGTAAACTCATAAACTAACATGACTTGATGTAATACGTTAGATTTATTTTACAATAAAAATAAGTTTACAATTTAAGATATTACATCAAGCCATATCAGTGTGCGAGTTTATTTTGTAAAATTCTTTTATAGTCAAAGCATTTCTCTTTTCTTTTTTCTTTATCACACAAGATACTAAAATTGAGGTTCTGTTCTATTTATTACGAGGTATGTTAATTGTTTACAAATTACATATGTCAATCTTATCTATTAACTTTATCCATTTTCCTGCTTATCGTGCTACGGCTTTATGCTAGCATAATACTAAAAACTGTGTTGAAGTTGAAAGAGCAGGATGAATTTGGAAATTGGGAAGTGTTTCGCTTATAAAGCTCTTATAATGAATTGAGTGTGTTTGCCTCATTCTCTCCATTATTTTCTTCTGAATATTGCAGTAGTATAAGAAGTTAAAATTTCCTTCTGTTGGCTAGGATGTATTTTACAATTACCGAGTTACATGAAGTAGTACGCGTTGGCTCTAGAAGTTGATACCATATTCTCTTACCACATCCACATTTCAGTGCCCCCTCCCAAAAGGATTATGAGAATGCAACCATCAAACAAACAAGAACATAACCAGGTAAACCCAAGTGGAAAAAGAACAGCCAGCCATTATGCAAGTTCATTTATATTCTCTATACCATTCGAAGTTCCAAGGCCAGTCCTAATGAGTTGGAAGAATGGATTGCAAACTGGTTCCATCATCCATGCAATGCGATTGCTTAAGGGCAAAAGACTTTGATTCATAAATTATAGTTTCAGAACTTCATCCTTTGAATTCAGAGATGAGCTGAGATGAGTTGAGATGATTTATGAATAGTAGTGAGATTTGTGAGTTGAAATTTGTGAATAGTAGTAAGATAGGTTGAGATGGGTTGAAGTGGTTTTTGAATCCAAACCAAGACGTTACATTTTATAGCCACTGGTCAATGCAAATTCAGGGCAAGTGAACATGATCATGGAGAGTAATAAACGAATATGGACATAGAACTCGTTCAAATTCATATGAAAGAAGCTAGAGCTAGCCTGTAAGATGAGCTTTTCCTACAAAGAGTTTTAGAAGTACTCCCCTTTATCTATCACCATTACTAGTTACAAACTCACAACAACTGAACATTTTCCACAGGACGTTCAGCTAGAACAATCTTTTTTCTTATATAAGTATTCAGCTAGAACAAATTAATGCACGAGTAAGGGAGTAGCACATGAAAGATGGGATATGAAGTAGAAGAGTGCCGAAGCTGGATTATCCTTCATTACATGTAGTAGACAAAAAATTAAATTTACTCATACAAAATCAATAGGAAGAATATATAAAAGAAATTACAAAAAAGGAAAGGTGGCATACTGGCATTGATCAAGCAACCACCTTGTTTACTCTGAAGGAATCCATGACTTGGCGAAGATCATATTCCTCTTCCAAGAACACATTTTCAGGTGTTTGCAGTCTTAGCTCATATAGCCGATTGTTTTCAACTCCAAGAACTGAAAGGTATCGCCGGTCCCATTCCAAACGAACCGGACGATCTTGTGGCATAACAGCCAGCTCATTGTTGTTTGCATATGACTTTATGTTCACCTAAAGTCAATCAAAAACACATTGTCAGCAACTCTTAACAGTTGTATTTAGATCACCTAAAATATATACATGCTGAAGATTCAGCCAAATATGATGCACTACTGCTAATCTAAATCACTCGATATCTCTGTGCAACTAGACTTCTATGGGGGCCAATCTTACCGGACAATCTTAATGAGTATAATCTCTGCAATGCAAGCAATCAACATTTTCAGCACTCCAAATACCTTACCTCAACTTGATAGTAAGTCCTCCCATCATCGGCAATTCTGGAAGACGTGGAAAGAATATTTGATTCACGCCTGACGCCGAGTCTCGTAGACATGAACTCTGTCAAATATTGCTTCAGCACTTTCTGTCCAGCCTCTTGAGGCGAACCCAAGTCTTCAACACTCTTGTACCTAGAGGACGAGGGAGAGGATAACTCCACAGAGATATTTTCATCGAGTACATAAGGGTCCCTGAAGAAAATGTCAGCCCCAGCACCTCGGACTTGAATCCAGTTCTGAGGGTACTTGAACGTATACCCATCAAACGTATCTATGTATTCTCTTAGCCCAACGGACGGTTGAGCAAATGCAGCATCGCTCAAACTAACTCCTGAGAAGAAAGCAGTCGAGAAGATCAAGGCCACCGCGTTCCTCCTAGGAACTGCAAAAGCTTTAGTCTGATTATATATTAGAAAACGAATAACTAAAAGTCACTGCAGATTGTAATGGCATGCAGACAACCCTTGAAAATTAGAAACCCAGAAAAGTAAGAATCTTTAAGTATGCTGTCTTTTTAAGTTGTCAAGAAAACTACCCAGTACTCACAGTCACATGAACTAAAGGAGTATATGTAAATTAAGAACGAAAATATTTTTTTTTTCCTGTTTTTTATTTCCAGTGTTTTGGTCTTGAAGCGAAGTTGGAAAATTGGAAGAATTACCGTTTGGGCTTTGCAAGAAACTGAGCGGCAGTGCGTGGAATCGGAGGGGTGGCTATGAAGTGAATGGTTAAGCCAAGGAGTGAAGATGCGGGGATGGAACGGCGTCGTATAGCGAGTTGACCTCGAGGGTGGGTGAGTCTCTGAAGAGCGAGTCGAGGGAGACGGGAGGGAGCCCAAGAAGACGGTGGCCATTTTCACAGAGAGAGAGAGAGAGAGAAGGGAGAGTTAGAAATCTATGTAAAGAGATGGAAAGGGATAACAACGAGCACACGTGTCTCTCTCTGGTTGGCCAATCAATAGAGGAGACCTATTTACATGATCGACCTGGACCGCAGCAGCTTGTTAACACTCGGCAAAATTGAGGGCCTATGAATTTCATCAAAGCTTTGAATCACAAACCCGCCTTCAAACCAAGCATAAATCTCTCAATCCTAGAGGCCCACTTGCCCAAATGCCAAAGTCCCAAACAGCTGAACCAAGTCCTCTCCCAAATGATCTTCACTGGGTTCATCAGGGACACCTTTGCTGCCAGCAGAGTGCTCAAGTGCTCGGCCGACTCACCCTTCGTTCACATTGATCACTCCCTCCAAATATTCAACCACATCGATAACTCAAATGGGTTCATTTGGAACACCATGATGAGAGCATATGTACAAAGAAACTCTCCTGAAAAGGCTATATCCTTGTACAAGTTGATGTTGGATAGGAATGTGGGTTGCGATAATTACACGTACCCAATTCTAGTGCAAGCCTGTACTATCCGGTTATCGGAATTTGAAGGGAAAGAGCTGCATAATCACGTTTTGAAAACGGGTTTTGATTCGGATGTTTATGTACAGAACACATTGATCAACATGTACGCAGTTTGTGGAAATATGGGTGATGCGCGTCACTTGGTTGATGAAAGTCCAGTTTTGGATTCAGTTTCATGGAATTCGATTTTGGCAGGGTATGTTCAGACAGGGGATGTTGATAATGCCAAGTATATATATGATATGATGCCGGAAAGGAACACAATTGCTTCAAATTCTATGATTGTATTGTTTGGTAGGACAGGTCGCCTGATTGAGGCTCTTCAGTTATTTAATGAGATGCCAGAGAAAGATATGGTGTCATGGAGTGCATTGATTTCTTGTTATGAGCAAAATGAGATGTACGAGGAAGCTTTGGTTCTGTTTATGAAAATGAAGGCTAATGGAATTATGGTCGATGAAGTAGTGGTGGTTAGTGTTCTTTCTGCGTGTACTCATTTATCACTTGTCAAGACAGGGAAAATAATCCACGGCTTGGTTGTGAAAAATGGTATTGAATCTTATGTTAACCTTCAAAATGCTTTTATTCACATGTATTCAACATGTGGGGACATAATAGCAGCCCGAAAACTGTTCAATGGAGGCTGCCACTTGGATCAGATATCTTGGAACTCCATGATATCTGGCTACTTGAAATGCGGATCAGTTGAAATTGCCAAGGAGTTATTTGATTCCATGCCCAACAAGGATGTCGTGTCTTGGAGTGCAATGATATCGGGGTATGCTCAGCATGACCGTTTCTCAGAGACATTGGCACTCTTCCAGGAGATGCAGCTTGATGGACTTAGCCCTGATGAGACAACTTTGGTTAGTGTAATATCAGCTTGCACTCACCTTGCTGCCCTTGATCTAGGCAAATGGATTCATGCTTATATAAAGAAGAATGGTCTAAAGGTTAACGTCATCTTGGGTACAACCCTTATAGACATGTACATGAAATGTGGGTGTGTGGAAAATGCATTGGAAGTTTTTTATGGCATGGAGGAAAGGTGGGTTTCAACTTGGAATGCTCTCATTCTTGGTTTGGCAATAAATGGGTTGGTAGATAAGTCGCTTGACATGTTTTCTGAGATGAAGAGATGTGGTGTAGTGCCTAATGAAATAACATTTATGGGAGTTCTTGGGGCTTGTCGACACATGGGCTTAGTAGATGAAGGGTATCGACACTTCAATTCAATGATTCAAGAGCACAAGATAGAACCCAATATTAAGCACTATGGATGCATGGTGGACCTTCTAGGGCGTGCCGGTATGCTCAAAGAAGCAGAGCAACTCATCGAAACTATGCCCATGGCACCAGATGTTGCTACCTGGGGTGCCTTGCTTGGGGCTTGCAAGAAACATGGTGACAATAAAATGGGGGAGAGAGTAGGAAGAAAGCTCATTGAGTTTCAGCCTGACCATGATGGGTTCCATGTGTTATTGTCCAATATATATGCTTCAAAAGGTAATTGGGATGGTGCTCTTGAAGTTAGGGGCATGATGATGCGACATGGGGTGGTGAAGACCCCAGGTTGTAGCATGATTGAAGCAAAAGGAGTAGTTCATGAATTTCTAGCAGGAGATAAGACCCATCCTTGGATGAAGGAGATTGAGGATAAGCTGGATGAAATAGCTAAGAAATTAAAAATGGAAGGTTATGCACCGGACACAAATGAAATTTCCCTTGATATTGATCAAGAAGAGAAGGAAACCTCTCTGTTTAGGCATAGTGAGAAGCTTGCAATTGCCTTTGGGCTTATTGCTATCAGTCCACCAACAACAATAAGGATTATGAAGAATTTACGAATCTGTAATGATTGTCATGCAGCAGCTAAGTTCATTTCTAGAGCTTTTAATCGGGAAATTGTGATCAGGGATCGGCATCGCTTTCACCACTTTAAGCAAGGTTCTTGTTCATGCACGGACTATTGGTAGTAATATATTATACAACCAAATATATTTCAATGTTATTGATTATTCACCGTATTCCCCGAGAGCTTATCCAGTTCTAGCTGTACAATAGACATCTGCTTCACTGCTGCCTGATAGTTTGCTGTGAAGCTTGATAGTTGTACAGTTCCAAGTTGCATGCTGGTGAACCACCATGGCAGCAATTAATTGCTTACTGGCGATGATTGATGCAGCACCACTCTTGTGAGACTTGAAGAAAGTTCCTACGACGAAAAGGAAAATTTGGAAGGCTGAGGCCTATAACAAGGCTCTAAGAAACAGTTCCGCTTTGGAGCGGATTTGCCGTTCTATTGAGAATAACGGACACCAATAGCATATAGACATGTGACATGTAAGCCCTCCACATAATAAGCTCCTGAGCCGCATCACAGGAGATCTAGAGAAAAAAAATCCTGCCTTTTGTGTATGAGCCGCTGCTTTCTCTCTTGGCTTACTCCCAGGACTTCCTCTGCACACCCTTACAATTTTTTCTTCCCACCACCGTCAACCATTTCGCTGCCGTTGGGACCATTTCGCCACCGCAACCAGACTGCCGTCGTCCTCTGTCTATCTCCATCCTCTGAAAATGGTTTTTTTTTTTTTTGTCTATTTTTTATTTACTGTTTTTTTTATTTACTGAAATGCATCTTTGTAGGAGTTGTTGGTATATTGTTTGTACCTGAAAATTTAACCCAGGTCTACAAGAGCACTCACAATAGATTCTTTATCTTATTATTTAAAATACATTATTAAAATTTATTTTTTTTTATTTTACATAATGACTTTTATAATATGTCATACATCAGTTTATTTATTTTTTTCTTCATATCATTTAAATATTATATTATTTTTTTATTCATTTTAAATATTTTCTCTAAATTATCAATAATATTTTTATATCTTTAGATATTTGTAATATCTCCTCATATACAATATCACATAATTATATTTTATTTTAAATTAATCTAAATTTATAAGTTAAATCAAAAAAATAAATTAATTCAAAAAATAAAAAAAAAAGATTATATAATAAAATTAATCCAAATTAGAAGATTCTTTCTTTCCGAAAATATATATATTTGATATTTTTGTATAACTTATAACAATTCTAAAATATATATATATATATTTGATATTAAAATTAATGCTACGTTGCTGAGGAGAGTAGTGGAAAAGAAGTATATTTCATATGGAAATTAATGTCAGAGGTGCAGTACCGTACAAATCTGTTCGTGGGAGACGGAAGGATGAGAGAGAAATGATTAAAAAATAATTTACATTTGTGAATAGTTAAAGCTAGATGCAGCGGTAATACTGTAGTCAACTGTAAATTAGAGATGAAATAGATAACCATTGGATGCAACTTTTAGACCATTTTCTTCAAATTATACAGAAATAAAGGTTTTACATGATCGGTTGGGAGTGCTTAAGGTTTAAATTTATGGAAAGCTTGATTGAGTAAAAAATATTGCACTCTAAATTAAAAATTTACCACAAAGCTACCCCATTCACATCCATATTATTCATTGTCAAATAAATTATTTTTTCTTGCACTCTAATATTGTGGTTGAGGAAGTAAACGAAATTCATTGGAGTAAACAAATTATTTTGGTTATTTTGTAAGTTTATTTTACAATTCATTGTGGACATAAATCTATGCCTTATATTGTTGGCAATAGTTGATTTTAATGTCTTGTTAAAGATAGGGGATTAATTTAATTGGAAATTCATTGGAGCGATTCAAGTTATATGAGAAATGCTACAAATCAACAACTGTTCATAACCCCACACCTGAGCTGGAATATTCCCCATACAAAAACATGTGTTTTAGATTGAGCCCCATTTCGAATTGGCATCCTAGCGGCGAGCGCCATCCCGCGTCGCCTCTCTCTGCCTAGTGCCACCCCGCTTCGACTCCCTCTACCCAACGCCACCTCGCGATGTTGTCCCTCTGTGGAGCCCCCCCCCCCCCCCCCCGGGCCGCGTGACACTCCTCCATCGCGCCCCCCTCTCCAGAGCAAGTACATATCAGTGCAGATCTATATAAGCAGATCTTCAAGGCCAGCTCCTTGTATTCAAATCCATTGTTTTTGTGGTGTAATTACTCTATCAGATTCCTTTTTGTTCTATTAATTAAACCCTAACCTAAACCCTCCCTTTCCATCCTCTTCGCACTTTTCTTTTCCTTCCCCCCTCCTCTGCTTGCACAAATGCAGGCAGAAACACCCCATAAATAGAGGCAAAAACAAACGCATTTCTCATTCAGATTTGTTAGCCAAACCCTAGGCTCTCTTGCTCCTTGTCTTATACATTTGCTTTGATAAATGTGATAGGGGTATTTTGGCTTATTTACGTATTATATTATGCAATATTTTTTGCAAGCTCAAGTTGGGTTTGGTCTGGGAGAGGTTCAACCCTCGTAGAGGTTGATGAGAAACATTGAAATCCTTTGGTTCTGTTTGGTCTGGGATTGTATGTGTATGTGCTTTTACTGTTCGCTTAACTTTCTAGAATGCATGGGACTTTGGTCAGTACTCTATAGAACCCTATTAATTACCTCTTCTAAATGCGTTTTCTTAAATCAACAAGATTGTTATGGATGTTTCAACCCAACTTTGTACTATATAACATTTTTCAGATCTGTGTATTTGATATGTTTGTTTATGCTATTTTTTAGATCTGGGTTTGAATTTTGGTAAACATTCCACCAAGTATTTTGAATGGCTTTATGGCACTTCTTTCGGATGGAGGATTTTGACAAGATTGAAAACGAAGACATGACTAGGATTTTCATTTGCTATATGTTCTTGTATAACTTTAATATTGGTATGTGGTTGCTAAGCATGCAATGATTGTAAGAGGAAAATAAAAGGGAAAATGAGACCTGTAATATACACAAAGTAATAGTTGTTTACTTTGTGTTTCATTTGCTGTAATATTTGTCAAATGAATGAAAAGTAAGCTTAGATCTGTATATCTAGATATCAATATACAGCAGCAGTACCATTAATCTTGCCATGTTGTTAACGTCCAAGACATTTAAAAGTAATATCAAAAGGGCTACTCTCAACTTCTCCAGTTATGAACTAGGTTAATTTACACAACTTTTCATTACACAACTTTTCATTACAACGTTGTTTAATCTGAACCAATTGCTAAGTTGTTTTCATTATACAACTTTTCATCATAAAGGTTAATTTACAAAGGTCATTATAAAGGTCACAACTTAAGAAGTACCATTATAGTTGGACCATTCAAAAATTCGCATTTTACCTCTCCCTGCACACAATATGAACATTTAATTAAAAATGATAAAGCATACCGTGCAAAATCAAACTCACTATGCTAATTAACATGATAAGTTGCTTTACTTATTCCCAAGTGCTAGATTGGTTAAAAACATTCTCAAGGAAGAACCACTTCAATACAATCCCTCAAGCAAAATATCACAACCAATTGACTTATGAGGATTTCAGAGTTTTACCTTCTCCAGTGGATAAGCCATTTTACCAGAGGTAGCACATTTTTCTTGTGTCTCAGAAAACATACTGGCAACTTTGTTGGGTGACTTAGGCTGTGTTTGGATGTTGAGCTGAGTTGAATTCTCTATGAATAGTAGTGAGTTGAGATAGTAGAGTGAGTTATGTGGGGTTCACCTAAGATGAGTTTAGATGTGTTGAATATTAAGATGAGTTTAGATGTATTTATGAAAAGTTGAAAAAAGTTGTGGGTCTTACATGTAAAGATGTGTTAAGTTGAAAAAGGTTGTGGGTCTCACGTATAAAAATGTTTTGAGTTAAGATGAATTCAGTGATTTGAGAGTTGAATATTTGGATATTAGAAGAGGTATAAATCTAAATCGAACTCAACTGAGCTGAGTGCAATTAAGAAACCAAATGAGCCCTTAGTCTAAAACCAACTTATGCTTTTGAGAATTAGTGATGATGCCCAAAAACATGTTAGACTCATTTCAATAAAATTTTCCACACATAATCAAAATCAAATAATGAATGCATGCAATGCAGTAGGAAAAATTACCAGCTCTGGAGTTAGCTTTTCAATTGACTTTGTAGCTGTTAGAAATGAAATTTATGGAAAATTAAGTAGGAAGAAAGGAAAGTCTCCACAAAGATCATATATTGAACTTATATGGAAAATGGACATACATGACTGAAAATTCTTGTTGAAACTACTAGTCTCCTTGAAGAGCTGTTCGAAATGAGACTTACAATATAAAACCCCTTCCATTGAGGAATAGTTGCTGAGCTAAAAACATAAAAGTTGTCCAAATCAATAGGCTGCATAAAATCGATCCACAAATCATGGAGTTGCTGATATTTACAAATCAGAAGGCGGGTCAATACAAACCATTCTTACTATGTTACATCATTTATTGGTAAGTAAGTTAGATTACATAATAATACCATCTAATACCAACATTAACAATACAAACAACTCTCTAAATAAAAATACTTGCAGATTCTTCTCATAATGGACTCATACAAAGTGGGCAAAAAAATATGAAAAAATAAGCATATCAGCAAGAACTGCTATATCAGAAACAATTCTGCTAGGTGCAAGCAATCTTATGTACCGATTGTGTACCGATTGCTGACATGGCTTATTATATTAAAAAAAAAAAAAAAAAAAAACAAATCACGAAAGGATAAGAAGACATACACTCGTAAGCTTTAGGCCAGACCAGAGATGCTCGCAGAAGAAATCCAAGGCCATGCCCAAGTCTTTCGAACCCGAAGACATACACAGAAGGCCAGACCAGATTGGAGCGGCTTGCAGGAGAAAATAGGACACGCCCAACTCTTATATTTCACCATCAGATCCCCTTCGTCAGGTAAAATCAATCTCCCTCTTCGCAGAAATATTTTTTGTTGAAATTTGTTGTGTTGAATGCTGAAATGGAACTTGTCTGTTTACTATGAACTCGAAGGAATCACTGAACTCAAACTCTTCTCCTACATTTACTGCATTTACTATGACCCCGAAAGTAGGTTCCATTCGTTTGCTTTATTTTTTGTTTAGGAAAGATCTTTCAAGTGCTAAAAGGGAAAATGTAGTAATAGAAAAAGGGGAAAATTTCGAATAGCTCTTGTAAAAAAAAAAAAAAATACCCTCACTTTGTGTTAGAGAAAAAAACGTGTTTTAATGATAGCAATCTGGGACTTTTTTGTTTGTTTATGCTTTTAAGATAAGAGTTATTTAAGTTTCAATAGTTTATTTGAAGATTTTTCAGGTTTTTAGTAAAATCTGCCAATTTGAATGAGTTTATGCCAATTTGTGTGAATTAAATTACTTGTAGTCATCAGCCTCTCACTTCTCTTGGTCTGTCAATGGTCCAGTTTCTAAAACAATGATCCAGTCTCTTGGTCTCAATGTTTGGGTGCTGCATGCAGTGGTGTTCGTTGCTATGAGATGGTTCTTATTGAAAATTATACGTTACTTGGTGTTGGGGTTTGGTGTTTACTATTTTCGAGTTGATGAGGATTTGGATCCTCATATTCACTTCCAAATTTTTTAGAACTCAATTTATGCCAACAAATACTGATGTATATACAATGGCAATGTTAAATAAACTGAATTCATCACTCAACTCCATCTTGCATATTGTTCTAAAATATTGGTAAATACTATCTAGATGGGGAAGGAAAAGAGCACGCATCTCCTATAACACCTCCTATCACAAATCCATCAACAATTCCATCAACTTAGATCACCTTTTAGCACGTGGGTTCATTTTTAACTTTTCTAATTGTGTTCACAGATGCAACTTGGGGTGGATGGAACTCAGCCTGATAGCTTGCCTAGAGGACAACCCCCACTATAAGTCAATAGAGTTGCAGAAAAGCCAGTTGATGAGTAGAAGTAGAGCGCAATGGCTACCATGTTTTAATTCCATGTTAAATGTCTACCTTACATTACATTTTGTAAGCGTGCATCTATATTTTAATAACTGTTTACTTGTAGTTGGAGGAACAATTTCATATTTCTGACACTTTATAGACCTCATTTGTATAATCATGTTAACATGGCTAATGAAGAGCTTGAAAAAGCTACTATATATTGTTCTGATGAGTGTAAATAAGGGTCAATAAGAAGCATCAGTTTATCAGTGTACTCATCCAAGTGCAGATTTTGTGAGGAAGCCAATGGTCTTGCTTATAGGATTGAACCCTAGTCCAAAACCCCCCCGCGTGCTCTTATATCTAAGTTGTGAATGAAATTTCTTTTTACAGTATTATTTTTTTGATAAGTAAGACATGAATATTTATATGAAGATTAACAGAATGCAGGTAAACAAGAAAAAGGCTTTCAGGATCATTTCCAAAAGAAGTTGAAAATTATCCAAACATTGAAATCTATATATACAACAACTCAAAATAGTTGTGACTACGTTCATTACAACAACGTGAGCAATTTGGTTGAGATTACAAAGTTCCCGTTCAAGGAGTATTCACTATGATTGTATCAAGTACAATGAAATTAATATCGAAATGACCTAATAGATACGAAGAAGTGTGCGTTTATGCCGGATGTCTACTTGTTGCCTTTGAATATCGACTTGGTCATTGTGAACTCTCAACTCCCTCTTTGCACCTCTTCTTCTCTTTTTCGAAGCTCTTCCTCCTTCCTTAATGACTCAATTTCTATCTTCAAAATTTTTTTTTTCACTTTCCTCACTGCTATCTAGTGGGAATTCTGATCTCTAATTTGTTGTGAAGGTAATGAGGCAAATGTAAATTCTGGTGGAAATTGCCAAAATTTGATAGGAATAGGCTGAACACAGACTGGAATGCAAAACAAAATAGAATGAGATATATTGTACTAGTTACTACACCATTCAATGAAAAATATTGGCCAAAATAACCAAATAAAAACAAATTGTTATGCTCTTGACGGGGCCCCAATCTAAGGCAACAAAATCTAGTTGATACAATTGGCTCATTGTCAAATAGTACAAGTGAACTACTAAGCTTAGTCCTATTGAAATAATATGAATGTAGCTTTAGGCAAACAGACATTTCAAAGAGAGAACTGAAAAAGAAAAAAAAACCCAAATAAAACTTTACATATGAATCCACAACAATTGAAACTATAGCAAACCACCTTGCATTTCTTAATGTGACAAACAAAATAAGAAATAGATAAAACTCAGTCTTGATCCATCTAATTGAAACTATAGCAATTCACACGTGAGTCCACAACAATGCAGCGACAGTCCAATTCCCAAATAAGATAAAACTTCCCAACCTGTGTTCATTACACAATAGCTTTCAGATATACCAAGGCTCACCATTTTCTAGTTACTCATTCAAACCCCTCGTGAGCATAGACAAATAAATTAGCAACAATAAAAATACCAAATATAATATTTTCTATTAATTGTCATCATAATTAAGTTCAAAACTAAAAGTACAATCCAATCTTTTGTCACATTAAGAAATGCAAAAGCAAAAGCAAAAACAAATGAGTCACTGGAAGGAGTGCAACCAAATGTACAACCAAAGGGCCAAGCAAACACATCTCAAATTCAAGAGTAAAAGGCAAAGGCAATAGGACAACTAATATTATCTTTAGTGCATATATTAGGTAACTAAATGAGTCATTGGAAGGCAACCAAATGTGCATGAGCATTCAATTTCTAGTCACTACTTATTTCTAATCATAAAACTAAAAATCTATAAAAAAAACTCAACGTGTCTTTAAATCCGGATTAATGTGAAATCAACAATTCCTCAAGCCTATTTTGAAAGCACAATGAAGATAATAGTAATGAAATAATCGATGGCAAAAGAGCTGTATATTGAAAAAATTTTACTGAAAACCTTTAAACAAATCAACCTAAATTTACTGAAAATCACAGAGAGAGAGAGATAGAGAGATATATACCGGTGATTGAGAAAAAAAAAACGTTGGCTTCGACGACAAATCATGGAGAAGATGAGGTTAGGGTTTGGAAACTTTAATGGGGGTTAAACGCATATGGGAGTTTCAAAGCTTTAATGGAGACGACGGGGCACAAGAAGACAGGGAGAAGAGGAGAATGGAGAAGAGAACATCATCGTCTAAGAATGGAGGAGAAAATGTGTTTCAAGTTGCAGAGAATGGAGCGAGAGAGAGACAACAAAAAGGGCTTAGAAAACTCACCTTTTCAAGTTTCAGAAGTGTACATCCGAATAAAATGCACAGTTTCATTAAAGCCTTCTAAATTCCATTCGTCTTCGTTTAAACTTCATCCATTCCCGCACGCAACACAACCCACGTTTAATTTAATTAAAACTCACCGTTTTACTAACTGACGTGGATCTTGGTGTGCGATCGGTACACGAAGTCTGCTGCATTCGAAGCTTTCCTATCATAAGAAAAACTAGCATGATATACCTTTAGCGTCCCCTTATAGTGAGAGCACTTGAAGCAAGACTTGTGGTAAATAACCCCAACAACAAATAGCTACTCTATCGGATAAACTATTTTCTCACAAACCTTGCATTTCTGTTAGGTGTCGGTGAAAGACATTGTTGTTGCCTCAAATCTGAACTATTCTCGAAGACTTAATATTTACGACAATTCCAAGGCAATAGATCAGTTTCAAAATTACAGCTTGCTTGGATTTTCCTTTTCAGCGACAACCTAAGTTACTGATCTAATCCAATAACTACAACAAAAAGAAAAAAAGAATGCGGTTAGGCAATGTCAACCAAGGGAAAATAACTCATTCATACTATTTGGATTGGAAGAAAACAAGGAAAAGAGCGAGAACAACCCCTCAATTTTGAAACTTGTAAGGGATTTATCCAAATATGTTTTTTAGAAGATGAAATCCAAGTCAATTAATCCATCTATAGATATTTGACTTGGATTAATTAAATTGTTTACCCTCATTATATGAAAATAGAAGAAAGAAAATAGAGTCAAAATTCAAGTTTCCTTCAAAATATCCTTAACTTTTTTAGAAACACTTGAATGTACCCAAGGAAAATGAGTACATTCCACTTAATGGTGGAATGTAAGAATCATTTTTTTTTCTTATGTCAGGGATCCTCTCCAAGGCAGGGCTCTTCGGGCCCACTCCTACAAAGTAAACATTGGTCTCGTGCACCGCACCCTCGAAATTTTTCCTACATGGAACTGATTAAATCACCGACTTTTCACCAGAGGGTATGGTACCAAAATTTTTTGCACCCATGAGGTGTTGAACCTTGGACCTTGAATGGGTGATACCCCAAAACCAAGACCTTCACCACTTGGACTAACCCCTTGGGATTAGAATGTATGTATGAATGTCTAAGAGCAAACCAAAGAAAAATGGAACAATTTGAATAAAATAGATTGAATAAGATCTTGTTCAATGGACAATTAAATGTACACAAATTCGCAAGGTCGAGTATGTTTACCTCGAAAAATCACATCGGGGGAAAAAATCATAGTGTAAGCGAATGAAGGGTGGGGGAAATCACAGAGATCATGAGGGGACTAAGAGAATCACAAAGAAGAAGGTTTCGAAATCGTGAGGGGACTCTACGATTCACAGAGAAGCAAAAGAAGGAAACCCTTCCAATCACATAGCGGGACTCCGCGATTCACAAAGCAGAAGAAGAAGAAGAAGAAGAAAGAAACGAAACTAGAGAAGAGAAGAAGGGAATGAGGGAATCCCTTGGAGAACAAGGGTTTCGTTTCATCAAAATCAAAGAAGAACCCAGCATTTGTGAATGAGAGCTTCGAGGAGGGGGCGGCTGAGGTGCAGAACCAGTTCGTTGTTAATGAACCCGATCTAATATGTAAGTTGTGGGGATGTGAGTTGGGTGGACTGACTGATGAGTAGATTAATTCATTTTCTTATTGGTAATATTGTGATTATTTTGCTTTGGAGGATTATATTTTGAACACGGTTGTCCAGGTTGGCTTTGTTGAACAAGGTTGTCCAGACTGCTAAGGTTGAATCTTCAACTGTCCAGATTTTGGTGGTGAGACATGGCTATTCAGATTTTGATGTTTGTCAATGGCTATTTATATTTTACTTAATTCTTGGTGCTTGGATATAATTCTTGTTTTAATTGTGAATAACTATTTTAGAGTGTAATTCTGGTATGCTCGACTGTAATGCTTGGTTGTTTATGTAGACAGATCTTGGTTACAATTATGGACAAATATTGTTAAGTGTAATTTTGTGGATAGATTAGTTGTTATAATTTTGGAAATATTTTGGTGGTTAGTGTATTTCTGGAAAGAATTTGGTTCTAATGATGGATAGATTACCCTATAATATTGTGGACACTTTTTTTATTCTATTATGGACAGATATTGTTAACATTACAATGGCAATCAACAGAGTGCTTCACTAAAGTGTAAATAATTACATTATAAACATGTATTGTAAGTAATTCAAACTTACATTCCAAAATGCCTTACAAATATTACAAAATTTCAAAAAGACATTAACTGTATAAACATTGAAAACAACCTAATATTCATATCTTAGAACTGTCTAGTCCAGCTTCGTATTTTTCTCTTGCAATCCAAGACCATGAACTGGAATGAGTTTCTTTGCCTTTCATATTGCTTGATTCTAGTAGTGGACTGGCACAAAATAATCAACAAAGTGTTGTCCAGATAAAAGTAGTTGATGATGCCTGCTGGTAGATTGGTTGCAAAGCTACAGATCCTCTGCAATTAGATAAGTAGCCTGCAAAGCTATTGAAAGTACCAAACCATAAAAGAAAAGAACACTAAGTTACACAAGTACTAATGATGTACACCAAGCATGCCTTTCAGTATAGATGAGAAATCAATCTATTGATAAAAATACTATTCGTGGGAGATTGAATTACCTAGTTGCATGTGTCCGAAAGATGAAGAAATGATCATAATGCTAACCAAATGCAAGTAGGCCCTCAGGAATTTTAGGTTTCAAGCTGCTTGAGAATAGATAGGCTGAAAATAAGATGTCAAATAATTTATTTTTTCAAGGAACCTCATAAACATCAAAGGCTCTCTCTCTAATTTATTGTTCTATTCTATAAGAAAAACACAACTGATTTGAAATTTATGCAATAGAAAAAACAGCTGACATATCTACAATTACAACACCCAGAGGCTCAGCAAAACCAGAAGGTTTAGCCAATTTGAATGCCTGCCATTTGCTGAGATTTGTAGAAGAATCAACCATTTTATAATTAAACCACATAGGCGATTAATATTAGCATACTTTAGTTGGCTTGAAGCTCTTATTTTCCTTTGGGAATGGGACAAAAGAAGGAATTCATGTTCAAAAGAGGATTAAACCATAAATCATATCAAACTACAAAATTCAATATAAAGCCAACCATGCCACCCTTGTCTATAATATATTCTTTTGAAATTTAAACTTCATAAAGTTTTCACACATCTGAACCACTTTTACTAATTAGCAACTTTCCACATCAATGGTTCTTATTTCCAAACAAAATCCACAAACTCTATGCCACAGAAGGATGGTCGATTAATAAAAATTGTCACAGAAAGATTCTGTAGTGATTGAGCATGACAATGGAACATAAAATAAGTACACAACAAAAAAGGGATTTGACCTTTGGAGGTGTCTTGATGCCTAGAAGGTCGCCGTTCAAAGTCCTGTCGTCTGTTAAGGGGTTCACTGCACCAATTTTGGTCGTCAGCTTCTAGGGTCACGTATTCAAAGGGCTTGGGAGAGAGGGTCGGATCTAGAAGGGTGGGCCTGGGCGAAATGTCTCTGGTTATGAGAGATGGTCGATTCTAGAAAGGTGGGTTGTCTCTATTCATTGTTGTCGTTGTTCGGTGAAGGAAGAAATGTGGCTTTAGGCAAGCTCGTGGGGTTGGAAAAGGAAGGGGTGGTCGTGGCATTGGAACTTGGAAGAGAAAGAATTTGGACGGAATCCTATTTTTTGTGGTTCAAGATAAGTTTCTTAAGAGATTTACGTAGCAATATTTCATTAGAGACTATTTTTTAGACATCATCAGATTGACCTACTAGAAACTTTTCTCTTTAAGGAAAGCAGGACCCTTAATTGTACCACATAAAAAGGCAATTGGGAAGAAGGGGGAATGGTTAGAGGAAGGTATACGATCGATAGATTCCTTAATTACTAAAATGGACATCAAACATGTATTCGGCATGGTTGCTTTTGTATTTCCAAGGTACTAATGGTAATGCATCCAACGGTATGAAATTGATTGAAGTTAAGTCACTATGACATTTGGAAATACTGTGGAATTGCACTGGAGAACTTACTTTGCAAATTATCTTTAGAGACTGGAAAATATTGAGAAAAAAGCTTTGAAGCAGTTTTTGTACAAATTGGTAAAGCATAGAAGTAAAGTTAGAGCAACATTAATCAAGGAGCAAGTAGTTTATTGATGGGGGGTGTGGTTCCTTGAAACGATTTATTCAGCTATTTAAATGTTAATGCATATACATTGTTGTTGTGTGAAATATGCAATTCTTTTAGTTGTAGGTTTCAGAAAGAAACTCACCTATGGTCTCAGTGTACTAAGATGGATATTCTCTAAGAGGAAAGTTGTTCCCTTCAAATGGTATCCTTACTGTAAGTTGTGTTGATAATAGGTGATCTTATTTTTTTTTTTTTTAAACTAAAAATGAGGTGGAGGTTAGCTCCCTTCTAGGTAATTGTTCTTTTAGAATTAGATTATCAAGTTTGGCACTAGAGAGGCTGTCGTATTAGTCTTTCAGTGTTAGATTGCTTCTATTTACACCTAAGAAATAGAATTGCTCTTTGTACGTACTTGGTTTTTTCCTGCATAAACATCAAATATTTATTAATGGCAGAGGCGTTAAAAGTAAGCACCATATTTCTCAGTTCTTGGTTATTCTTTTCATTTCTTATTCCATTTGCATAAAAGGGTGCATAAGAAAAATGGTTAGAAGAAAATTTAAAAAAAAAAAGTCACTGATCACAATTAACAAGAAAAATTTTTCTGGGAAAACATGTTTTTTGCAGCGAAGCATGACACCCTAAAGTACTCCTAATCTAGTTGCAGCAAAAAGAAGTGATAAGAGTTAATTAAATGAACATACGAAGTCTTCCATCATGCCATTCCTGTTATGTTTCTCCTTTTCTATTGATTTCAGATGTAGAAAAATTGAAATTCTCAAGAGAGACACAATTTCCTCTTCAAAAAAACTCCTTACTCTTTCTTTTCTTTTCTTACCATTAACCCCTTCAGTTTCAGGTCATGTTCAAGTCCTCCATCTTAAAGTTTTGTTGTGATGAAATTCTTGTCTTCTGGAAATTTGGTGAAGATGTAATTCTAATGAAAATCTTGTCTACTAGAGAAGTGAAAATATAGCACAACGAAAAGGATTGGAAATATTTTAAAGATTTTAGAGAAATGTTAGTTTAACAGAGATATTTTACAAAATTCAATCTCACAAATTGATTAGACTCGTTGTGGTACATTAGATTGTAAAATTTTTTTATTATAAAATAGATCTAATATATCACATATAGCATATCAGTATATGAATTCACAAATATATAACATTTATGTCCAACATTTTTAAGTTCTAAGAATTTTAGGATACTTGGTTTTTGGATTCATTAAATACTTGTAATCACCAAGGTATTCAAAATTGTTACCATGCGATTTTTTTTTTCACCGCCAGTTTTCTGACAGACATTAGGAATACAATGATATTATTATCCAGACACTTACCAAACCCTTACTCTGCATACCACTCCATCACATGTCTAATGGGCAAAGGTTTAAATGGTGCCATTGATGGAAAATAAACATTAAATAACGCCATTCAATCAGAACTACAAGAAACACAAACCATGTAGTTACTCAGAAAATAGACAATGCATGAGAATAACATGTTGTGATTGTTAATAATTTAGATACATATGACCACAATATCGTATGACAACTGGGGTGAGTTTGCTAGCAATGTCTGGAAGTCGGCATCAGTGGCGCTAGGTGTATCGTGTATGCAGGCTGCTTCATGGTGGCATCGTTGGCTTGTGCGAAAAAGTCATTCAAACGAGGTATATTGCTTGGGATACTACCTAGTATTCTCATTTGGAGGTTGTGGCATAGGAGATGTAAAGCAAGAATGGAAGGAGTTTATGACTCTGCAGATAATGTATAGCGATCTATTTGGTTTTGGCTTGGAAGGTTAGTGAATGGGATGGTTGATAATAAGGAAATCTCTTCATTTGATGTAAAGATCCTTCGTGAATTGGACATAAATTTTTCTAATAGCCAGGTTGCAAGATCTATCCCAGTTACTTGTGGGGGTGGTGGTGTCATTCGAAACCATCATGGGGATATCAAGAGTATCTTTTTAAATTACTTTGGAGAAAGCACTAATAAGGAGGCTAAGCTGCAGGCGTTACTTTAAGGAGTCTGTTTATGCAAGGAGTTGGGCTGCCGATCGATGATTCTTGAATGCGACTCGAAAGTAATGGTGGACTGGTTGACAAGCATAAGGTGTAATATCTGGTATCTTTGGGATTTCTAGGAGGAGCTTATGGTGGCTTTGGAATGGATGTGTTAAAAAGTGGTGCATCAATTCCATGAAGGAAATAAAGCAACAGATTAATTGGCACGTTGGGGTGAAGATGGTCTAGTATGCAGGTGGGGGGTGAACGAGAGTTTGCTTACAAATTTGCGTGGAATCTTGCGGATGGATAAGTTGGGTTTTCTGAGCTTTTGGAAATAGTTTCAATGGTTAGTATGTTCCACGAGTATTCCTCCACCTTAGTTAGGCTTGAATAATAAAAAATAAGCCTTGTGCGTTTTTTTTTTTTTAAAACAAACAACTGAGGTGATTATTTTTTGAAAAAATATTTTGTATGTTAGCCTTTGAAGTTGAGAATTTTTGGTTCTCAACCGTTATTTGCCTTGTATATAATATAACGTGGCATTTTGTGATTGGACTCTAGCAACCTTAAACTGACAATTATTAGACAATTGTGATTTTTTTATAACATACAATTAGTAGTAATATTTGGTAAAATTGTTTTCTTTTTGGTAAAGACTAGAGGAGCCCCTCAAAGATATCGCTTAAAGTTACTGTTCAATTATTTTAATTTTAATTTTTTTTTACTTAAAGAAGTAACTATTAATAAAATTGTTTATTTTTTTATTTTTTTAATAATTTATGATTTTAAAAAATCGTTGAAAAATAAATAAAAGAAAAATGAAGAAATTGAAACACACTAGCGGTACAGCCTGCTAGCACTACCCATTTTTTTTCCCTTGCAGAGGCTCAACAGCAATAAGATTACCTGAGGCTGCTAGCTACATATTTCCTCAACTTGATTTATTTGCAACTCCAAAAAACACGCGAGTTTTTATCTTCCAAATCTCTTTATGATCGTTTTATATACCACGTGCAGAAGATGTGACAGATCGATAGAGTGATTGGTAGACTATTTTCAACATAAGGAATCCTATATAAAGTTTTAGAATTCAAGTCTCACACACTCATTTTAAAGAAAAAAAAAATGAAATTTATTATTAAAAAAATAATTTTTTTGCTTAGATTTTAAAAAAGAGTGTACGGGACTTGCACACCATAAAACTGTAAATATCATTTTTCTTTTGACATTATGTTTGCTAAATAGGAAATTATTTATATAATCCTAAAATATACAAGGGTTGTCATGTACTCTTAGTAAAGAAAGTAGAAGAAATATGAAATCCACAAAAAGAAATCGATTTTTTATAATAACCTCGTTTTTCTTTTAAAAGAGAATGTGCATGACTTACATTAGAAAGAGTAAAAGTATCCTTACAAAAGAAGAGGGGAGAGAGAGAGGGAAGGGAGTATGGGGGACAAAGGTCGGGATGTGATAGGGTGTCAAGGAGAAAGAGGGAATGTGACATAAAGGAAGATGGAGGGGACATAAAACAACGGGTGAGAGGGAAATAAGGGGAGATCGGAAAAAAAGAGACAGGAACTTCCAAGCTTCTCGTGCACAGCTCCTGGGCGACTAAGAGAAGTAGAACTTCTTCTATATCCAGACGAGAGACATAACTTTATCACCTGTACAGTAAATCGAGAGAGACTATGAGAGATTGTAAAACACTCTTATTATGGTGGATTTACATCCAAACAACCCGTGGACATAAGTCTAGTGCCAAACCACGTAATATGTGTCTTATTCTTTGTTCATGTTTGCTACACTTATTTCTTATTCATTGTAATTGACACACATACACACACTATATTGCCACTCCCGATCGCCACCAGGCACCCGAATCCAAACTGATTGAGACCCGATCATCACTATGCACTAGGAATGACCCATTCTCCCTCTTCAGCCTGTCCCTACAAAATAGGTCATAACATATATACTTTATAACTGTATCTAATGCTTGCCAATCTTGTTAAATTGACAAGCCTGCCAAGCAGTAATTTCACTCTTTTTAAATGGATCATCCTGGATTATACTCTTTCAAGATCTAAGTAGCATTTGCAATCCTTTTGTTCTACACACACCAATAACTATTAGGTCTAGGTAGACTCTGAACCTGCAAGAGGTTATCGTGTGTTTTTAAACACTTCATGTATGGGCCAATTTAGGCATTTGTTGTCTTCTTAGTTGTAGAATTCGGGACTTATTCCAACCCTTTGCATAATTTCTCATCTTTAATCAAATTATCAGAATATTTCTGATAAAAAAAAAAAAACACTTAATTTATGGTATGCAAAGTATTTATCAAGGTTTGACTCACCTCTAAACCCAACTGAGTTTTGTTTTGTGTGAACCATCCGGCTCTAATGCTTGATGGATTACAAGCTCCAAGTAAAAAATTGTGACTTGCTCCTTCCCCTTGGGGTTTCCATTTCCTTTATGTTATGTAAAGATTGGTTGCATGCCGCGGCAAGTGATCATATCAAGCATGTCTTCCCCCGTTTTAATTAGATATTACCTGAACTTGAAAGCTTTAATTAAAATGAGTACTTTTTGAAGTACTCAAGTTCAATAGGGAGAAAAGAATACCCAAGCATGACTGGACAAGAATAGGTTGCTTTTTGTTTTCAATCAACCTAAAAATTATGGGAAAACCCTCAAAAAGTGTTGGATCTATCTATCGTATCAAGGTTTCAAACTAGGGACCTACTGGTCTCTTGGTCCCTCTACGCAGTTATGTCTTGTTACCATAACTCCAAGCTTACCATGGCGTCCTTACAGAGCAACATCCTGTTGGAGTATATGTCTCCAGGGACAAAAACCCATACTCCATTAGACTTATTCAGAAGCACTTTTTTAACCAACAGTTCGAAAAAGATAATAAAACAATATGTTTGCTTCCCATATTGCATTCAGAATAAATCCTTAAAAGGGTTCTTTTACTTCTCCCAATTGAAATAACAGCTTATACAATATAAGATAGTCTTCTGCACTCTGCAGATCGAAATTTGCTTCACAGACTTATAAATATCTATGACAAAAAATGAAACCCCATATGAAATTATTCTGATAACTCCATTTTATTATCGGTAACACTTTTTTAACTCAAAAGGAGACATATCCACTCCTAAAAATCAGACCTCTTGCACTTCCACATGAGCTTCATTCACTTCCAGGTTTTCCTTCACAGATTCCTTGACATGCTCCTCAACTTCAAAAGCTGACACAGGGAATGACCTGTAGAGCCCTGTGGTACTCTTGAAAGTGATCTTCCCGGTTGGGGGATCAGCCACTGAGAATTCAGTGAGTGTGAGCCAGACCAAGAGCTCCTTGGCCTTCACCCCGGTGAGCTTCTTCATCTTTCCGTGCTCAACATAGGCTGTGACTTCAGTGGCATAGGTCACAAGCCTGTCAATCTGTTCAAATTTGTGGGTTATGCTCGCTTTCTGCTTCAGCCATACAAACCCAGTCTCCCTCAGATACCCACATTCTTCAATGTCATGCAGCGGCAGTAAACCATTTGGCAACCCCATTTCTTTGAGCAATTCCTTCGACTTTACTTGACAAATCTCGTCTCCATGGTAGAACTCTGCCTTGGCTTTGATCTCATCTGTTACCTTAGACATTTTTGCTCTAGCTTCCTTCTTGGTGCTCCTTCCTTTCGTTTGATGATGTGAGAGAGGAAGATGAATGTTGAAAGGTTCGGAGGAAGAGCTCCGGCTTATATAGTTGTGAAGCTATAAAGTCACCCTTGCTTCTTCTAAAATTTGCAACAATGCCATTGAGGTTTATAAAAACATTTATACAAACTAACGTGACTTTATCTCATTCATTTACTTTACAATAAAGTAACTTAATAATATGAAGAACCTCATCAAGTCATATTAATTTATGAGATTATTTTTTTGTAATCCCTTTATGGTTAGAGTATTTTCTATTTAATAAATGATAAATCACATCACTTTGTGAGATTATTTTTGTGTAATCATTTTGTAGTTAGAGTATTTCTCTTTAAGAAATGAGAACTTGTTTATGAATCTTAATTTGGTTATGGATTATCTTAAGTATAGATATAACATAAAATTAACGTTAGATATAGTTTTAGGATGTGTAAGTCTCATGCACTTTCTTTAGAAAAATAATTTATTATTAAAAAATAATTTTTTCAAATGAATGTCAAATTTATTCAATTTTTTTAGAATAAATAGACTTACACAACTTAATAATACTGTAAATATTATTTGTCATGGTACAATAATGGGTATTTTATTGTACAGAATTTTTCAGGAAATGTTATCCGTTTCGCATCATGCTGACAAATAAAATGATTAAATATATTGCATACTTGGATACCATCTACTCCAGGTGAGCTGAGGGGAATTGGATCATTTTTATTCTTTAAAATTGATGGAATCATTTAATATAAAACGTAGAGTATCATCATTTCATTTTGTAGATTTATGTAATATTGTTTTGTGAATAACACTTCTTTTCTCATATTTTGTACTATGGATACTATCTATTCTATTTAAAATGAAAAAATCCTAGTTTAATGAGTAATTCAATGCATAATTCAAGGCCTATCTTTTTTTTCCTTTAAGCTAGCAAATTTTTATTAAAAACGGAAATAATGATACATGAGGAGGCGTGGGGTTTCCCAACAAATGCTCCAGTACAATAACCACAATACAAAAGTGGTAAAAAAAAGAAAAATAAAACGAATTTTGAGATCAATTTCTTAGTCATCACCCGTGCCCTACAAAGAAGGTGTCGTCTTAAAAGACGGTAGTTAGAAGTTCGCAAAGTCATACAAACTATGAAACTTTCACTAGAAGCTTTGAAAGTTATGAGTGCACTACAGTTTGTTGTCTTGATATGATTTTTGGAGAAATTCATAGTCTTTTTTTCAATATCATCAATTAGGAAAAGCGATAATATAGTCGAAAGCACAGCTTCAAAAGGACTAATCTGCTGCTAATCATCTGTCTTTCTACGCATATGTGGTTGTGAATATATCTAAAAACAGATATAATACTTCTTGATGATCGTGAATATCTAAAATGGACAAAACTATTTAATAGATATCTTTTCTTTGAACCAAAACAATTAGAATTAAGTTCACGGCCAATTTGTACGTGTATCATCGGCGTGAAAAATATATTATCAATAGAAAAATAATTTAGCTACAAAATGATTATATAAAACTAAATTTATAGATTGACGTGATTTGATGCGATACGTCAGTTTATAAATTTACTTTTATTGTAAAGTAGATCTAATTAATTACATAAAATCACGTCAATTTATAAATTTATTTTTATATAATATCTTTATATCTGTAGTACTTCTTTTATAAATATAAGATATCTTTCAATTCAGAACATCCATCGTGTTAGTTCATTTTTTACGAACTTTGCAAATATATCATTTTCTATATATTGAAATGGTGGATTTCTTTTTTATCACTTTATCTTTAAATATTTTTAATTTCAGATTTTATTGGTTCTCCATCTAGCCACCAAGTTTGGGATGGCTTGGTATAATTTTTCTTATAAAAATTCATTATGATCTATGAGTTTCACTTTTTCAACAAAAGAAGTGCTATATACATGCAAAACTCTAGTAAATTCTTTGAAAAAGATATTTATTATAAAAATAAATAAATTAGATTTTTTTATATAGATCTTATATTTTTTTTCAAATGAATTACGTAAGTTCAAGCAATCTGGACGTACATAAATTATTTTCCTTTGGCACGATTAATATAATAAGATTAAATAATAAGGACAACGATTATTTATTATTGTTTGATATTGGTAATGATATTATAGTTGAACATTTATGGTGGAATTAAAGGGGTAGAGATGTGTAGAGGAAGCAGCCAATTATATTATTCCACGTGTGATGCAGTTGGGAACGCTGGACTGTGTATTGGGGGGGTTGGGAGTTCGACGTGTATGACCGAGGTATGAATACATGGGAAGCATCCACCAACAAACACCACACCTAAATAAATTAATGTATTTTGTTGTTATTTTTATTTGTTCAAACATCGAGTAATTTATATCAATCTCATCCAAGGATCTATTCATTTCAATTAAATAAATATTAGAAATTTTGATTATTTTATTTATAAAAAAAAAAGTGATTTTGTCAATAACGATAAATAAAATAATTAATACATCTTATATTTTCAATTAAATAAATATTTAAAATTTCATAATTATTTTGTGGAAGGTAGAATATTGGAAAGAAAAACCTTTGCCAAGTGTGATATCGATTTTTGTATCATAGATCATTTTGGCAATATGTTTACTACCTCGTTCGGATATAGAAATCATCTCACATCATCTCATCGTATTTCATCATTATAACTTTTTCAAATTTATATATAAAATATAATAAATAATTCAACTTTTTCAAGTCTCAAAACAAGAATAATATTAAAAAATAATATTTTAATAATATTTTATTTTATTCATCTAAAATCATCTCATCTTATCTGATCTCACTTTCCCAACCCATCCCATTTATTACAGGTGGGACAATGTCATTTAATAGGCAGTACTAGATCATTAGTGAGCTTGGTGAATATTAACATTAGGAAGCCCACAACCTGTCTAATCAGCTAATGAATGGAGCATTCAAATGCACAGTCCCTCTCACAACCCATAACAAACAACTGCATCCTGATAAACCAAAGCTAACTGTCTCCTACCCCAGGTCCATGACATCGAGTGAAGTAAAACCCAGGGGCACACCCGATTCCCAACTTCAACATTGCTTCTTTACCCAACACAACCTAAACCAACCAGAATGCCTCCTGCCCTGTTCCATGACACTGAGTGGAGGTTGAACCCAGGGTCATATCCACCTCAGCAAATAACCAAGTTGAACACTGCTTCTTTGGCCTAGCTGGAACGGTTCAAGTATCATCAGAACAGCATTTTAGAAATAAGTAATGCTACATACAATTGTAGATTGTGCAAGCGCCATACAGTCACTTTGAAAAAGAGTGAGGTCTACTATTAAAAAATTAATTTTTTTTTCATGTAGATCCCATATTTATTCACTTCTTTCAAAATGATTGCGCAACGCTTGCACACTCACGACTGCAACTACCATTTCTCTTTAAGAATACTTGTCTTTTGCTGCAAAATCTCTTACCAAATCATATATTCCTACAAAACGACCTGCAATAAGCCCAGCATAGATAACATTTATTAACTGAGTGGATGAAAACACCTGCATATGAAAGAAATGGCAATGTTCTGTTAAAGGAGGAGTGGTTGGAGCTGTCAATTATATCTTATGAAGTTGTTTCCTTTTGAAGGTTTTGGCACAGTAGGCATTTTGTTGCAATTATATAGAATAGAATAATGTGCATATATTGTGGTCATATAACGTCACAGGATGCTGAGAAATAGCAGTAATGATAGTCATGGCTAGTTTCTTTGGGAGTAGCATTCAAGGTGTGACTGGCATTGAAGAGTGCTAACGCTAGAGAAGTGGACATTTGCAAAGAAAAGGAAAGGCATGTGGAGTTCAAATGAATCTAAACATGAGATCTATACCAGATGTCCCATCATAATGTCTATTAATAGCATGAAGATATTCACCTACAAATTTGGCTGCTAGCAAACGGTCTAAACACACCACTTTATTTGTGAAACCAATTATAATTATACAAAAAATATTCACATCCATAGCACTTAGACAATTAGGTCACCATGACCTCGCCATCAAGAAATCTACTCTCACAAGATTTTGGCTAAATATAAAGACTAAATATTTAAAGATTAATCTCAGTTCTAATTCTTATGTATAGTTCACTCGTTGCCAAAAAAAGGTCCGAATCTTGCACTCAACTCAAGAGTACCAATTAGAGAAAACGTTGAAGAAAATTTCGGATCTCATCAATATAAGGAGACCGCGTAGGAATCATATGACCGCAGTCATGCTCAATAATCATACGACAACCATCATCAAACAAAGAAGCAAGGTCCCTGCTAGCCTGGTTTGCAATCTGCCTGTCCTTCCCATGGTCACTGCCGAAAATGTGAAGCGAAGGGCAATTGATCCGTTTACACTCAAGCTCTGGTAATTTAAGAGCAAACCCAGAGCACAAAATCACAAATCTAAAATCCATTTCACCTTTTAGCCTCCCTTCTTGTGCAGAAACTAAAGCAGCAGCCATTGCGGCTCCCTGAGAAAATCCCAATATCCCATCAAATGGCCCTTCCTGAGAGAACACAGTCTTCAAGTATGCCAGTGATGCCTCAAAGCCATCAGTTTGTTGCTGGTACTGGAGAGGATCAAATGGACAATCTGCAATTTTCCAATCTGCTTCACCCCTTCCATTGAAATCAGGTGCCACTAACCATCCATACTTTTTCTTGCAGTTCTCAGATGGTGGAGGCTGGGTTCGTTCTAATGAAGGTGATGTGCAATCTCCAGGCGACTCTGTGAAGCAGGGCTGGTAGATGTATGGTAATTCATGAGGTGCGTCAACAAATACGAGCTCAACAAAGGTTTTGAGCTTTTTGGCTAATGATGCAGTTCTTCCTTTAAAACTGGAGGCATTCTGCCGAAAGCCGTGCAGGCATAAGATTTTTATTTTTCTTCGAGGTTGGTTATCTACAATGTATCAGGATGTTAGGAAGAACACAAGGAAGCCAAAACATGGACCCTCAACTTTCAACTCTTCGGAATTCAGGAAAGCCACTAATCACTAAATGAATATTTCTAATTTAACCACTGAAAAAGGAAAAACACAAAAAATATTATACCATTGTTAAAAAGCGTGTTCTGATTCATCCAAATAAGGGAAAATAAGAAAAAATAGTGTTCCTGAAAGTTACAGATTTGGCTAATATGTACTGGGGTCTATGTGTGTATGATAAGTGATAACTGCCAGCAACAGAGAATCAGGAATATGGATTAATTTGCTCTGGCTAGTTGGGACAGAAAGGGCATTTGGAGTGATGAAAATTTCAGACCTTACCATTGCTCCAAGGCACTTGACGTGAGAGCTCTGTATCTGAGAAAACAGTTTTAAGCTCTTCTGATGATACTGCTTGTGTTTCGCCATTTTCGATTGATGGCACTGATCCAACACCCTTCCCATGTTTCTGGCAAAGCTCACAAACATAAAGAGATTTCTCCTTCTGCTGACCATGATAACAAAATTCAGAAGAAAAAAATACAAGGTATGAAGCACTTACAATCATTTAAAACCAAGACAAAGTGAAATCTAAAATAGCTCAGCCAATTTCTAATCATGAGAAGGATTATTTGCCTGTACCCTGCAACTAACACAGACCAAAACTAGCATCCTACAATGGGTGCATCGGCAGCGTGAAGAATAATCATCAAATGCAGAGCCACAAAGTAGGCAGGTGGAAATGACACTCGCATCCGAGCTCCCAACTGATATCCTACCAGCCACAAAACAAAAAATAGTAGGAATCAAAGTTTTTCTTTTTACAAGTAAAAAGAGTAGAAATTACGTTTGCAACATTGTCAATGTTATTTCATCAGTTCTCACAATGTAAGTTGCATATGTATCACTGATAAAAAAAAAAAATTGTGTCTGTATCAAAAAAGCCTATATTGCAATATAGCAAGAGTCATTTACATTTTCCTTTTTTGCTTGGCATATTTAAGCACACACCCATGGGGCATGTCATTTACTTTTTTCCAATGTTAATAAAACTAGATAAGGATCATCAAAAGAGGAAATGACAATAATATCATAAAGGAAGAAAAAAATAACAAAAAATTGATACATAGAGAAAAAAAAATCAAAATAGAAAGATCCTGAAGTTAAAAGAAAAATGGAAACAGATATTATAAGCATCCTATAGTTAAGAATATTAATGACATCAAAGAGAAAGCCTTGAGAACCAATTGAAGGGTGAACCACGTCTGCATGTCATTTACTATACACACACATATGTACATAAACATCCAAAAAAATTCAAACGTTTGATGTTCAAACCATGAGATTCTCATCTCAATAGCGATTCTCATCTTAATAGCGTATCTTTTTGGTAAAACCTCTGTTCTTTTCTTTTTTTTTATCGGTAAAACAAAGGGAAAGCCTCTTCTTAGGTGTTTAATCTAGCAAATCTAGGGCTCTCAAAAGAACCTGGAAACCAAAGGCAATTTTATTGTTACATAAAAAGTGAAGGGTCCATACATAGATAGCTGTCACAACCACTACTTGCTAATTTATTTATAACATGAAAAATTCACTATTTATAAGATGATAAAACCTTTAAGCCAACCAGCTCAAAACCATAGCCCTTGAAGTCTATGTAAAGCCATGTATATCATCATAATTAAAATAATTATAAAGATTCAAATCACTTGTCTAGTACTCTGGAACCCAAGCTCATGAACAAGGACATCTAGATGTCTCTTTTAGGTTGAGATATGACAAACAAGAGACTATCTCAACTAATTTCTTTGGGAAACGTTGTGACAGTTTAAAGAAACGTATTTCCAATACAGGCTTTGAATATGTAACACTTGCAAATTCAAATTGGATGTACCACATTCCAGACCTGACATGATAGATAGCAGTATCTGTATAAATAAGTAGAGGCATTGAGAGATTAAAACAACATACCGATGGTCAAAAACAAAATTCTTTCCTTTGAAAAAACCACCATCCGGAAATTGTTCCAAATAACGCTGTATCCCACCAAATAACTGCAATAATGTTTTTTGCCAAGTCAAACAACTGCAATAATGACCATATCATCAACAAATATAATCATTATCATCATTAATAAGAGCCATGTTTTTATGCCATTTTATCAAGGAAAGTACGTTTTTTAGAAGTACATACACTATCTTTATGTAGATAACACCCAAAGAAAATATAGAGGTATGTATCATGTCATGAGTTCTAGCAGATCTCTATAAAACAATAAGACGACCAAACAACACAATTACTCAGGTAAATATGGTAACGCAATCCTTGTCTTGGGAAAGATAATGAAAATGAAAAATAGACCACAAATTCATGAGCTTTTCAAATAAGCTTATCGTAGTCTATGGTTCATGACTAGGAAGCACTAATACAAATATGGAATACACAAGTAGCAATTCTCTAAAATTTAAGATATGATACAATACGGGGTTCTCTAATGTATTGAGATATAAGTAAATATTTTATAACTATATAATATGCTTAGCCTTACTTCAACAGAAAAATCAAAAGGCTAGAAGACATCAAATGTGTCAAAATAATAAAATTAACTAAGAAGCTATTAATGAGAGAGAGTATTTATCAAGAGAGAGAGGGAGAGAGCAAACAAGTATCCTGCTGTATCCAAGATTATCCCATCAGATACATACTTGATATGGATACAGCAACTATTGAAGTATAAATACTTCCTATGGCGAGGAAAAATTTTCCTAGAAAACAACAGAAATAGTAGCAACATCGCCAATAGAAAAAATTGTTTTGGGGAAGAAAACTCTCTCTGCAGGAGCTCACCTGAAACACATTCTCAAATCCAGCACCTTTAGACCTAATATAGGCCGATGCCATCTCACACCTAATTCCGCCAGTGCAGTACCTGAAACATAAACAACGAACCAGGAGCCAAAATGAAGTATGCATCACAGGATTAGAAAAACAGAAATGACTCAGAAGTAGTATTGCCCATATACAAAGAAGTAGATATATAAGAAATGCTGGTCGTGGTAGTCCATAGTAGTTAAATTACCATTCCGAGCAATGTACATTAGAAAAACTATATAAGTAACATATTGGCTTTTCCAATCAATCAGTAAGCAATTGACAAAAATGTAAAACCCCCTGAAATGCAAATAAAAAAAAGTTTAAAAATGAACTGCACTGAACTTATTATAAGTACTTTCTCAAACAGCTACAATCTCCTAGACTCAACTGCAGAAATATAAATCAATACAAATATATGAGCTACTCACTTGAGCATTGGCTCCTGTAAATTAAAACTGAGGGTACTAACATATGGTGCAAGAAACAGTATCAAAACTGTTGGGTCTTGTTTGGTGTTCATGAAGGGAAATGAATGCTCGCATTTTTTAGGCTTAAGAAGCTTCTGTTGCGGATTTGAAGCTGCTACTTCTCTTTTTTGGCATTTCTCCGGTATATTTCCCATCTATTTGATTGCACTTTTCTTTGCTTTTAATAAAAAAAAATAGTGGAAACAAGGCTTTCTACACAAGGAAACACCATTTTTTGATAAGTGACAAACAAAACAGCAATGGGAAACACACAGGCCAATGTTAGAAACAACATAAACATAAGCAGGCTCCACAAATAGCTAGAGATAAGACACATATATCATGTCGTCCCAACTTAAATCTCTACCAAAAGCTGAAGTGCAGATAGATTCATTCATCTCAACAAATATGTATCAAAACAATTTGCACCCCAGGAAAAAAATTCCAAAAATATCTTACACAATAATGTTGTTCCAGCTATGCAGTAAGATAAATAGAAAGTGAATAGCAGGAACCATCCAGAAGAGTACGAGTTTCAGAGGTGAACTTACATAAGAACACGTTTCCCTTTCAATTGCTCGGAGTTATCATCAATCCATGAGGACAGATCACTATACTGCCTAATTCCCGGATCTAAAGTTTCCACGTTTGGTGCATGGAACTTCCCAATTCTTGTCTCATATAAATTCCTTGCATCCAATAAAACAAGTCCTTCAGTGTCTGCAGGACTTTCTTTCTCCAAAAGTTGTCCTGGCAAACATATGCGCAATCAGAACATGACCATTGCAATTTCCAATTATTTCCTCCATAAGAGTAGAGAGAGAGAGAGAGAGAGAGAGAAGCATATTCAAGAGTTTCTGTGTGCCAAAACCAAATAACTTACCGGCACTCTGAAGGGCAGAATGAAAATCAACTGCAGAGAGATGTGTCCCAGCATTAGAAATTTCAGGTGACTGTAACATGTGTTGAGAACTAAGCGTAACCAGATCCTGAAAATGAGGTAAAGTTATATTATTAAATGGTTGAAGGAAATTTACACTAAACCTTGCAATTATTTGAATTAAATTGATAGTTTTTTGGTGAATTAATTAAGTGATGCCATATCATCTTCATCTGTTTGATCCCTTGACTGCCCATAATCTTTCCTCCATGCTTGCCTTCAATTTTCCTATAATTAATTGGAAGTAAAATGACCTTTACAAAAACTTTGTAGTAGTCATGGAGGAACAGCGCAATTAGACCTAACCAATTGGAGGCAAATATTAATTTCAACCTCTAAACAAATGAACTCCTTATGGTAATTGTGTTAGGAATTACGCGTGCAAAAATATCAGCCTCCACACCAGAAAGTTCAATCTCACACTGCCAACAACAGATGACGAATGATGGTTTATAACAGTCTAAGCTATTCTGGGAATCGAGTAATCCTCTTGGGGTGGGCTTGGGAGTGTATTTACGGACCCCATCCTTCTCCCCTCTCCTTACGGTTACTTAGCAAAACGAAACGCCTCAGAAAGCATACGTCATGAAGGAGTCTCTCTAGTATCCCATGACATAATGAAGAAAAATAAGAATTTAGATCTTCAATTTAAAATTAGATAAAACTAAATATAGATTAATCAAAGCTAAAGTTTTCAAAAAAGCACAAAGGAACCATGAAAAGAAGATCGTGTATGCAAATGTAGTCCTTTCAATTTTGCAAGTAATAAGAGAATTCATTAGAAAGAGGAGAACCCTCATGTATAGGGTGTGTATAAAAAGTCTTCAAGCCTACTCAAACTGTAAGGAAGAAAAATCAATCACAATTACCGTGACGACTCGAATAGAAAGAGCAGTGAATCCACATTCCTTTGCAACCTTGTCATTCAGTGGGTGATCACAAGTCGCGAGCTTGAAGTCAGTCCCTTCAAACAAAATATTTGACATGACAGCAGCAATGTGTTTCTCCAACAAGGACAACTTCCCACCAACCTACTCACGTACCAATCACAATAACTCATCAAAGCGAGACAGAAGAACATATGTTAATGCCGCACTTGGTAAAGAATCTTTGTATTCTCTCGGGAAACAGGAGAGTGAAGAGGGAAAGGAGGGGCCTACAGTGACATTGACGCCTTGCTGTGAGAGGCGGACACGGCCGAGGAGACCGAGGGAGTTGCAGTTGGACTCGTAGAAGGCAACTAGATCGTTCAGGTCGGGGATTTCGGTGTACTTGTAGTAGAGGAGGACGCCATACTGCTGTCGGTCTTGCTCTTCGGCATGGGTCTTCGCCATTGCTAGGGTTTCTATGGCAGCTATCTTTGAGTTGCAGGCTAATATGGTGGAGGAAGAAGGTGAGACCGGAATTATCATTGGGCCCAATATACAGGAAAATTCTTTTCTGCCCCTAAGGTACGCTTGGTTATTAGAATATTACGAGACTTACTACTATTATTTATTATTTTATTATTATTTTTTATTATTTTTTATTATTATTTAATATTCTATCATTATTTTTTTATTATTTTTTATTATTATTATTCATAGAATATCTGAGATCACCTCATTACACAAACGTTAGACTTCTTATGTATTATCATTCTTTTTCTTTTCTTTTTATAGAAATGATTATACAAATCCTAAATAAAAAAAATCTTATGCAAGTCTTTATAAAAAAAAAAAATAGACCTCAAAAAAGTGTAAAAAATACATATTCTTTATTAGTGATATTCACTTTTTTTATAAAATACTTATACTAGACTTATCTATTTAAGACTTGTACATTTGTACCTAATATTACTCTTTCTTTTTAGTTCAATTTTACACTATACTATCACTCGATATGTCTTTAGTGCAATTTTTTTTTCTTTTAAATATTTTTAAAAAATAAAAAAAAATTAATATATTAATAGTCACTTTCTTAATTATTGAGTAAAAAAATTTTAAAAAATAAAATAAAATATATGAGAGATCAAATTGAAGAGTAAACTGAACCGCATAATATCATCTTCCTTTGCATAATTTCCATTTCAAGTGAAGTATGAGTAAAATAGAAATACAAGAAAATAAGACTACTCGGCAAATTGTTTAAAATCAACTTAGTTAAACTACCACCTTTTTTTTAACTTCAACTTCAAACTAGACATCAACTCAAATCATTTTAAAATGAATCGATGGTAAACATAAAATTATAATTGATTATTAAATATTACAACTCACATAAATTTAACTAATTTTTATTTGTTATATTTTTCTATTTTTAGCATTACAGCAACAATCTTAAATGTCTAAAAAGATGAAAAAACAGCGTTCATAATACAATAAGTGTTGAATATGCTTTAATGATATGTATATATATAAACTATTAAATAGATTTAAAACCCTCATCTTTGTACGTCAAGATTTATAGGTAAAGTTATATGATATGAAATAAATAATTTAATTTTTAAAAATTAAATGACTCGAAAACAAGTTTAAACTCATTTAAAAAATGAAAAAATATAGTTGTAAGCGATTATGGGCACTAATACGCGTACTTATTCAATATGATTGGTCAGAAAGTAGACTTTATTGAAAATAATGCTAATTTGAATTTAAAATATGAAGGCAACAGCATTAGTACACAGATTGATACGCAAACTTGCTTGTACATAACAAAACTCTTAAAAAATTAAATAAATTATTTATAAACATAAAACATAACAAAATAATAAACTCAAACTCGACTTATATTCCAAAAAAAAAACCAAACCAGTTTAACTCACCATTCTTTCAAGCCAGACTAGTTTACACCCTCGCAAATTGAATTTATCATAGCTGCATAACTTCCAAGCTTCCAAGCTTGAACTAAAAGATTCTCATTTTGTCATGGGTGTGCAGATTCTCAATCTTATCCAACCCATCGCAATCATCAATCATCAATATTGATTCCATTATCATTCCCATTTTCCTTTCAGCCTTCAGAATGTTCTCAAGCCCTTCTAGGCACAACGTCAATCAGAAGATCACATAGCGGCTTAATGCAACACTGGCTCACCAGGAATCTACAAGAGCATAGACCAGGCACGTAAGTGCAAGGCTTTATTGTCTATGCATAATGGTAGTAAAAATACAAGACGAACTTCATTAAATGGATAAAATAAAACGAAAATGATGCATTTTACGAGACATGAGCCCCTAAGGTCAAAACTTAAAACCAGCAAAAGATGTTCTTCCAACTTGTCGATTGTAGGAATTAGAACAGTCTACTAACGATTACAAACATAAGAATGGTCTTCAAGAAATTATCTTGAACAAGCATAAGAAAGGCCAAGCAACACAACCTGGAGTAAGTAATATGGTGCTTACTTTGTTTGGTTTAGCAAAGAGGGAAGATGGGAACTGATAAATGAAAAACTTGATAAAAAAGAATATAAAACGGACCAGCCAACAAGGGCGTCAGCAGCCTAAATATCTCTCTATTCGTGTGAACTATCACAGACATATATATATATATATATATATAAGCAAGATAAAAGGTCAATGTAAAGAAGAAAACCCAGTGTAAGAGTAAAGCCTACTGAATCTACTCGTGAGATCCTCCAAAGGTAGCATTTGATATAGCCCAAGCAGCCTCCTTGATGTCAAATTCAGCATTTTGGAGAAGATGAACGAGAGGGAGAATGATATTGGCCTCAATAACAGCCTGTAACAAAAATTATAAAACATAGTAATAGGGGATTAATCATGTAAAATTCTCATAGCCCTGACCATTTCTTAGCAAGTCATTTACTGGAAGAATAAGGTTTCATTAACTATATCCAAAGTAATGTTTCCACGCAACTGGCCGCACCTTAGACTCGCCCCGTTTGGATTCAGATATGAGTTGAGATTACTCAACTCACCTCTCAATCCAAACAGCTCAATAAGTGAGTCGTGTAAGATGTGTTTAACCTTGTTGTCCATTCAATGAGAAACACATGCAAACTCACAACTCTCAGCATTTCTTGCTGACCACATGATTTGATGATTAACCACCTAAAACAATGACTCCTAGGAAAATCTTTCTCGGTGAACAAGTGGGTTTTCATACAATTTATTTCACCATTAAAAAATGGCTTTACATAACAAAAAACAATTATGTTGTGTGATTCTCTTTTCATGCGAAACATGTAAGAGAAACCAACATGCAAATTATCAAGAAAAATGATCCATCATCCATCATTGCAGAAATCATAAAACAACTTGAAAAGAAATAAATAACAAGAATATATAGTCAATCAAGGATGAGGAATAAAGAGTCAAGACCAGCACATTTGATAACAACTTCCATACAAGAAAATAATTTCAAATTATCCACTTCAAGAAAGATAAATTCCCCAAACCCCACCCCAGACCGCGCAACAAATTCCCCTAAAGAGTCAAGACCAGCGCATTTTCAATCCCCTTTCAACAAATCACCTCTTTCAACTATTCCCTTGGAAGCTCCTCCACAAAATACGGTTAAACTTAATTTTGATAATGTCTTATTTTGACCTTCAGAATTAGCTGGTATTGGTGTTATTTTAAGAGATGAGATAAGTGTTGTTTAAGGTAGATGATATTGAAGTTTTAGCTGCATTACAGGTAGGACTATAAAACAGTCAGTCCAGACCGGACCGAAAGTTCCCATGATCGGTTTTGGTCCAATAAGTAAGGGTATTTCGGTCTTCGGTCAGATCCCGGGATGGGGATTTCCCGGACTAGACCTAACGAACCCAAAATTTTTTATTTTTATAAATATATTATTTTATATAATAATTGTATAATAAATTATATAATTTTCATCTAACCTATTCACATTTGCAATATAAAATTATAATACATTCACGTTCTCTAAGTTAATAACAAAGTAACAATTAGCATCATCAATATAATTATACAATTATAAATTGATAACTAAACTAAATCACTGTAACTATAATCTATAATTATAAAAAAATCACTATAAGTCTATAACTATATATAGTATTAAATTATTAATATCACTATAGCTAATGACGATAAGTTTATAACTAATACTAATATATAACTATACTAATAGTATAATATTAATACTATTATATAATCTAATATATTATATAGCTTTATTAAATCACTATATACTATATTATTAATCACTATATCATTATAATATCACTATACCATTATAATATATATAGTATATATTAACATATTATAAGAGTTATAGGATTATAACATAATATATATATAATAGTATAGTATTAATATCACTATAAGTTATAACTATNAAAAAAAAAAAAAAAAAAAAAAAAAAAAAAAAAAGAGGCCGCACCGATAACTACCAATTCGGTCCCAAAACAATGGTGGACCGAAAAATTTTAGTCCATGGCCGGACCGGATTGGACCGACCCATTTGCACCCTTAATTACAGGGTTTACAATTAATATTGCATTTGGGTGTTTCTTTTAAAATAGGATTCTTTGACTATTATTGAAGTGATTCATTCTAAATAATCAAATTTATCTAGACAGGGGTTAGTGATTGCAGAAATTGAATGTCTTCTTTTTCGGTTCAAAGTGTATGATGTGATTCATGTTGATCGACAAGGGAATGAAGCCGCTCACTTACTTGCAAGACATGCTTGTTTATGGAAGACACTATACAATAGTGGCATCAATGTCCAGAATTTTTCAGGTCAAGAGTTTTATTAGATACTGTTGTTAGTAACTTTGTAATCCTATGTACTTGTATTTCATTATGAATGAAATATGTTTCTTTTAAATAAATAAATAAATAAAAGGTACGAATTATTGGTCGATTGCCCATTTTTAGTACCACCTGGTATGGTTAATATCATTATTCCTTATTAAAAATATAAAATTTAATTAATTGTTAATCCATCTGTTTGTAATATGTATACATTCGACGATGGCTTGGGCCGTGGAATTGGGCTTATTTAAAGTCGTATTTCCTTTCTGGGATTTTCATATACGACATGCCGTCTGTGAATCCCTCTCGAAGTCATATCATGAGACCTCCCCAATTTTTAGAGCTGCAATGGTCTGTATTCGCTAGTTAAACTCTGGTAGAGGTTGGTGGGGAGACGATGGCATGGAGGCAAATAATCTTCAAAGCAAGAGCGATTTCCATCTCCCCACAGCCGCATCCAACACCTGGGTTCTCTAGATTCTTCTCCAAAGCATCTCTTTATGTAGGTGAGGTTTTTCTCTGAGTTTATCACATACCCATCACACGGTATTCTCTCTACGTTTCGTTGCTTACAAATGTAAGAGATTTTGGGAAAGGAAAAGCAATTTCTGGGTGTAATGATTTTTTTTTTTCTTTTGGGATCTTGCTGAAAATAAATTTGTGTCTACCATACTAAATAGTTATACGAGGTAATATGAAGCATGTTGTTTTTTTTTTTTTTTTTTCTTCTTTGTTTTGTATGATTACTTTTTACTTTCAATTGGTTTCTGAACAAACTTAGGATGGCATTCCAAAGATTTGATGTTGTTTATATTTTCTAAATACGAAAAACATATATCAAGGAATATAAATGTCGGGTGAGAGTAAAGGTTGGTTCTTTCTGGGGTCCCGGATGTTCGAAAAAAAATGGAAATTGCAACCATTTGATTCCATTTCTTTGCAACCAAACCAAGCATTGACCTTTTTTGGTTTCTGAATTACTGAGATAATTCCAAAGGAGAAGGAAACTGATCACGATATTCTTTTTGAGCTGTCTGGGTTTTCTGAATTTTGTTTTTGAAATTTAAAAAAAAAAGGTGCATAAACTAAAATCGTTGGATTAGGCTCAGTTGAGGAGAGGTCTTGTTTTTCTCATGCCTCTAATTACTAATATTTTTCAACAAGAAAAGGTTCTGGTTGTTGAGGCCCAGTAAATGAGTTTGAGGCTCTGATTGTTGTCGTTGCAGAAAAGGTTGGTATACCAGAGTTTTTAAATGGAATTGGGAAAGGGGTTGAGTCCCACGTGGCTAAGCTTGAATCTGAGATTGGTGACTTTCGGAAGCTGCTCGTCACTCGCACTCTCAAGCTCAAGAAACTTGGTATTCCATGCCAACAGGTAGTCACTGCAAATTCTTCTTAGTTGTGCCTGCATGCATTCATGTCTGATATGCACACGGGTTTCATTATAGTTGTGGCTAGAAATATTTGTACTTTGGAGTTTGTATCGAGAAGTTTCTCGTTTCTCCTTTTGTAAGGTTGCTTCGAGGGCAGAAAATAAGATTTAATATATAAAAGAAATGGTTGCTCCTAAATCAATAAGTTAGTTCTGTCCTGCCATACATGCATATAAAGCCAGAGCTTGCAACAAAACTATAACTTACCTTACGGCCCCATTATGCTGATATAGTGCAAGGACTTCAAGTTAGGCCAGAGATTATACAGTCTGATGCATGTCTTGACTGAAAGGTTCTCTATATTTTGCCCACAGTAGCCTAGCTATGATATGCTTGTCTAATTAAGTGCAGAATCACAATGAACTATTTCCTAAATTTTGCACGGTATTAGGTTGGCGAAAGGATAGATAGAAGTTCATATAACATATGCAAAGCTCCATTTTTGCTCACCTGGCATAGTAATCTATACGCCTGTTTGAGATTTCATTACTTTGTTATCTTTAAGATGAGTCAGATGACTTCAAGAAGAGAGATGCACATTGCATTGATTAACATTCAAATCTGCTCCATTTTCACTATTTTGTATTTATGCAACCAATTTTTGGTTGCAGTTGCAACGAATAATGTTTCTCTAGATGATATGTTTTTGCCTCAAATTTCTTGCTGTGTTTCGGGTTATAGTTTTTTGTTTTTTTGTTTATTTTTTGAAATCACTGGCAATACATTCCAATTTGGCAGCTGATTATTTTTCTTTTAGTTACCATGTTGATGACCCTGTGATCTTCTTTCATGGCTTTTGGCTGATATCACAGCTTGACATTTATCACACAAAGTTTGCAGTTAGCATGTCATGATATGTTAGTGTTATTCTTTTCTATGCTATGAGAATCTGATAGACATTGGTCTATGGAATATGGGACTTTGGTTGACTGCCAAAAGATAATTGGACTGATAGATTTATGATGGTTTTGAGGATGTCATGTAACAACTTTAGTGTTCACATTCTTCTATTTTATCATCGTATTGTTTGATTATGGTTCTTTTATTTGATCTATGTAACTGGTTACTTGTGAGTATGAAGGCTTAGACCTTTGACCATGGCTGTCTGAGTCAGATGTCATTTCATGGTCTGATGGATGAATTTCATCATTCACTTTTTTTGCATAGGTAAATTACATTTAGAACATTGGGCTTAGCCGGAATGAATTTCGATTATGAGATTTTCAGGGGGGAAATTTGGCATGATCAGGTCTATATATTATATTTGGGCAATGTTTGTGGACAGTAGACATATGATCTATTCTGGTCAACTTCCATAACTTCTGACATCTCATTTTTGTTTTGCAGAGGAAGCTGATATTGAAATATGCCCACAAGTATCGGGTGGGACTCTGGAGGCCTCGAGCTAAGCCTTTGAAATCGAAATCCGTTTCTTAGTAACTAGTCATTTAAGGATTTAAGAGCAAGATGGTTGTCTACTGTAGAACGTGATAGCTAGACATTTACACATGAAACTGTTTTTGTCTTGAAGAGTTTTAGCATCTAAATGTTTGAAATCTTTTTGAAGAATTTAATGGACAGGATTCGTTGGTTTAATTCTAAGTACTTGTGCGTTGTGTACCATGCATGGTTAAACAGCTTGGTAGTTGCATGCATTAACCATATAATTTGTTATAGCAGAGTGACTTCTTAAACAACGAAAAAAAAAATTGTTCTAGCTGAGCAGGAGGCCTTGTTATGGAGTTGGATTCCACCTTTCTGTTCTAAGCATTTACATTGGCTTGGCCAAATGGAAAAGTTATCTAAAATTTAGATAATTGATGTTAAAAACACTCTACATTGGATTAGCCAAGTCTAAAATGAAATGGACTTTTGCTACAGTGGTTGGCTAAAGATGGAGAATCACTATTGATTCACCAAAAATTAAAATACTAATTTATTACTCCAAGCAAACATTAAAATATTAGTTTTTTACTCTAATAAAAATATTATTTGGTTTGTTATTAAGAAATTTAGATAAAAATTTAGATGAGTTTAATCAATATTTTTTGTTATTAGTATTAAATGACTTTTAAAAATATAATTTTTTTAATATTAATTTAATTAGAATATAATTATTATTAATATTAAATTGGTAGAATTATAAAATGTGATACAAATAAATTAAATAAAAAAATTATTGATTTAATAATATTTTATTATTATGTAGAGAGTAGATGGCTAATCCAATATGAGAATTAAATTTAAAGAGAATAGGCAAATGTAAAAAAGTATGATATTGGTTAAATTTTAAAGATGCATTTGGCCAATCCAATGCTAATACTAAGCACATATGACTGTAACGTTAGCCTAATGCCAGTGCCTAGTCAAATTTTGACTAAGTAGCTCAAAAGTGATCTGTATTGGAGTAGTCAAAACTCCGAAGCTCTACTTTTGAGTTACAGTAAATCCATCACTTTCTCCAAATTTGGCCAGTTATTATTCATCTCCAAAACAATATTTTATTCTAAAAATATTTCCGAGGGTTACTAGATAATTAGGTTGAAGAAAAAAATAGTTGAAAATTAATAATTTTAAGTAAAAATTAAATTATTAATTAATATATAGAATTTATATACAAAATATATAAAAAAAAAACTATTATTATTATTAAAATATCTCATATTATATTATTATTTTGAGTTTTGAATTGATAGTCCAACATAGATTAACCTCTCCAATGGTTTTGACTTTAAAACTTTAAACTTTTAGTCAAATTTTGGAATACCTCCTTTTTATTGACATATTTGCTTTCTCACTGAAGTTTTTATTTTCCCACTTTCTGCATTCTCTCTCATGTCTGATTAAAGTGAATCTAACTAGGATGAGAGGTTTGAATACTGCGATTCAAGATTGTTTGCCTACTATTTCCAAAATCCCCAGCATTTAGCAATGTGTCTAAAAGTGAAAGTTATAGTTCAAAGCAAACGCCAGACTTTATACATAAAATGGATAATTATGCTAGATATTGCATTATCTTATCTATGTATAGGATGGAGAAGGATTTATGTTATATTACATTTTCATCTCAGTTCTATCATGCTATGCTGATGCCGGCATTGCCCATTAACCAATATAGATCAAATCCTATTTTTCAAAATAACAAATTTAAATGTTGATAAATTATATCCCATCAACAAAGTAGTATAGGAGTGGAATGGGAACCAACTATATAGCATTGAAAAAAAATATTTACAACTGTAAATTGTGCAACCGCTACATAATCGTTTTGAAAAAAATGAAAAAGCTACATGAAAAAAAATTAATTTTTTAATAATGAACTTTATTCTTTTTCAAAATAATTATGTGGGTTTACGCACTTTACAATTATATGTAAAATTATTATGGAAAGAAATTTCTCCAGGTCTCGCCACATGACACCAGATATCCACCAAAAAATGAAACAATGTTCTGCCAAGCCGTGGTCAAAATCCTTGTGAATCATGCTCTTAGTGCTTTGTGCCCTGTGAGATGATAATAGTGGCCAGTTTGGATAATCGAGGCCAATTTCATGTATCTGCAAATCAGGATCCAGAGTTCCAACCTACCCTACAGAAAAGGCCTGTTGATTATCCACATACATATGTTAAGAGACTGATATATAATAGAAGCATACATTGTGGAACACAAAGTTTAGCAGGAATCAAAAAATGCAGTGTCTAGATTTTTTTATTTTTTATTTTTTTTATAACCTAGGGTGCCCGGGCTAGCTTGCGCCTCATCTTGACTAATCTCATGGGACAACGACTGGGTAAACCTCCAGTGGCCATAAAAAGACTTGAATTGGTGACCATTAAAGAGCAAACCCAAGACCGGACTAGCTGAGCTACCTCTCAAGATGTAAATGTCTAGATTTTTCTGCAGCTATACAAAATTTCGCTTCAAAAACCAACAAAAATTGACAAGTTTTCTACAAGTCTACAACTGAAGAAAAATGGCTGTACAAAATTTAACTTTCTAACTGGCAGTAATGCCTTTGGAGACCTGATCTGAGGATGAGTTACATACCAACTGGAGAATTCTCAAAAAACAGATGAGTTAACTACAATACTTGCAGAAAACAAGAACCAAACACCAGCTTTATGTGACTAAGCATAAGATTTGCTTACCCAAAATGCAGTTAGTAATTGCACAGGCATCTTTGCACAAGTCCTAGCAAGAAAAGGAACCAGAAACGAGTAGCATTGCTATTTATCAATTCAGAACAAGTTCTTTTCTGTTATATCATCCAATATGGAATAAAATTGTCATATGAATAGCAAAGCCAAACCAAAACAATAGCAGAGGAGAGAAAGGACAAAAGGGTCAAAAAGCAGATATACATGAATGTACTTGGTACCAAGTGAAGCGTCTAGAGACATCACATATGAGACCCCAAGATACCTGAAAGTTGAAAAAAAGGAGACACATTATGATTCCTAAATGAAGAGCAACTATAGATATGGAAATGTACAAGCAAAAACAAAACAAAAGTATTATAAGGGGTAATTTGGCCTAATACACATAGCCTTCATGTTCGTCGCAATTCCCTTGTTATAGAAATTTGATAGGATTATAACCTTATAGAGCAATATTGGAATTAAACAGCAAAAGCAAACTTGAACAGGAAAAAAAATAAAAGAAATCATAAGGGCATGTTCAATGTGCTATCAAAGACTACGTAAAACTACAAAGTCCTATGCTTTGAAAAGTTTTATAAAATCCTGAGGCGTAGCTCAGCTGGTCCGACATTGGGTTTGCTCCCCAATGGTTCCCAGTTCGAGTCCCCTTTAGATCACTGGAAGTTTACTTGGTCGTTAACTTCAGAGTCTTATCGGATTAGTCGAGATACGCGTAAGTTGATCCGGACTACCACGGTTATAAAAAAAATAAAAAGTATCATAAAAATGCTATTACCTTATACCTTGGAAGATTAGTAGGACAAAAGTACCTTGAAAGATTATCACAAAGCAGAAGAGTGTGGTGATGACCAACGCAATAAGGTTAGCATTTGACGATGATGCTTTGCCTGCTCTCCTTTTCTTTATTTCCTTCCCTCTTTCAATCGTTGCACGCCTCAATCTTGCAAGCTCAGAAATTTCTCTGAACAACTTCATATCTGCTACATCCAATGATGGACTATTAGGAGGACGAGGTGGTTTGGGAGGCTTCTTGGAGCTCCTGTTTCTCCTTTTCTCTTTTGCCATTTTCATCTCCACCATACTCGCTGCCTTCCCCTCCACCTCACCAGACTGTAAAACATTGTTGCTCGAACTCAACCCATCAATATCCCTCCCTGATCTGCTAAAACCATTAGATCCACTCCTCCGACTACCCAACATTTTATTTGCATTCTTACCAACCACATCCAAATCTTCAATTCCATCATCTTCGCTTGTTTTCTCACCACTTTCCAAATCAACCATTGAATCACTTTCCTCTGAATAACTATGATCCATTACATAAACAGTTCCTTTCACTTTCCCTTCAACTGTTTAATCTCAATAACCCAAATGTTTACACCAAATTAATCCTCTAACATTAAGGCCCGTTTGAATGGTAAAAATATTTCATCCCATCTTGTCTTATCTCACACAAAATATAATAAATAATTCAATTTTTTTAAATTTCAAAACAATAATAATATTTAACAATATATTATTCAACTTTTACCTAAAATTATATCATCTCATTTCACCATCCAAACAGCACTAAAAAATCAAAACTTTCACAAGAAGATGGGAAAAACCGCAACCTTTTCAGCTAACCCAACACTGCGATCCCATAATTGAAGAGATCATGATCTTGCAACCAATAAAAAAAAATGGAAGTTATACCCAGAAAAAAAACTTGAGTAAGATTACTAAACACATATATCATTAAAAAAAATACAAAGCAATCACATTGTAAGAACCGGAAGGCTCCGTTTGGTCGCAGAGAAAACGTAAAGAATAACTTCGGAATTGGACGAGGAAATAAAAAGCCGTACTTATTACATGACCACAAACAGTTAAATTGAATTAGCTAGCATGGGTTTTTTCATTTTGAGGTTAGGCAAACAAACAAACAAAAATAAGAGACTCATAAGATTAAAATTTCTTTGGTAACGTTTTTCGTTGGTTTTCTCCGCAAACAAACAAAAAGTGAAAACAGAAGCATAAAAAAGAAAAGGTCTCAACGATCGTCGTAGAACGTACCGTTTGTTGTTATATCGGGAAGGGAAAGGAACGGAGAGAAATTATATCGGGAAGTATTGGCCAACAGTGACATCTGGTTAATATTTTACCATTTCGGCGTATGTTTGAAAATTTTCCTCCAAAATAGTGTTCTTCGAGCCACGCAATCGTTAAAATATATAATAGTAAAAATCTTGATCATTATCCAAAGCTAGTGGTAGTGGTAGGCCCGTTGGTAGTAAACGTTTTAAAATCAGCGACGTTTTATACTAACACAGGTGATTTTAGATAAAAATAAAAAATAAATAAATTTTTTAATATTATTATTATTTTAAGATTTGAAAAAATTAAATTATTTATTATATTTATATAAAAATTTAAAAAAATTATAATAATGAGATGAGTTGGTATTAGATAAAATAATCCACTTTTACTAACCTTAATTAAATAATTTAAATTTGGATAAGGATACACTTTATTTATGTTTTACTATTCAGTTTTTTTTTCAATTATTTGAATTTAAATTAAAAATTTCATAATATATGTTGTTATATAATTTAAAAGAAAATAAATTCAATTAATAAATATAATCATATAAATTAATTCAAAATAAATTTAATTTTATAAATTCAATCCGTCAATATACTCGTCTAAATCTTACAAAAGGCATCTGACTTTCTCGAGCGATAGAACATCCTAATAATTTCAGACAATCATTGCCATTTTTTCATATCTTAATTAAACAGAGAGGCTTGTAAATTGCACTAAAGTTTTAAGACATGTAAAAACTAAATAAAATAGACACAAAAAATTAGCTAGAAATGGATGGGAACAGAAACTATCCACGGCACTGGGAGGAGCTTTCGGCTCTAGCCCCCCTCCTCCACTAGCCAACCGTAGCATTGTCTTTCCTTTTTCTTGTTTTGTCAAGTTTTTTCTTTTTTCCTTTATGATTTTTCTCCACAATGTCGAAACCAGCCGATCTCCTGCCTTTCAGTGTTCTCTGACCAACATGTGCCGCCTTTTCAGCATCTCCAGTCTCCGATCTTCAAGTTCATGGAAGGACTCCGCTCTTTTGCTCAATGCATTTGTCGCACGTGCGTCTCATGCCGTGCGCTACTTTCACGCGCCATCGCATCCTAAAACTGCTCCTGACAACACGCACAGCCTCCCTGGCATTGAAGGCTTTGGATCCTCCAGATCTAACCCTCCATTTCACTCTTATGGTGATGCATGATCTACACGAGCCGTCACAGCCTATGTTGGTCCTCCGCCGGCGACTCAACTTCATTTCAGACTGTTATTATATGTTATCGTTTTTCCTAACCAGTGATCTTGTAAGAGGGATCGTGGACTTCTCCAAAAATTATCTCTAGACAATATGTGACAGTACACCTGTCACCTTTATCGCTTTTAGCAAAGGTTCCACCATCTCAAGCAGTGATTCAATTGTTTGCTATTTTATGAATATATTTTTATCTTTATATAAGACGGCATCCTCTTGTAGGACATGGATAGAGATCAAAAAATTAATTCCAAATAAATTCGTTCATCATGTTGTATTATTTTCTATTATTTTTTGAAATAGTTGTTAGAGAATCTTATCCTCTTTTCATGCATCACTCTGTTAATAATAAAATTAACTTGTTTAGAAGATTGAAAAAAGAACGAAAGAATCAGGTATCATTTTCCAGGCCACATAGCAACCACGTACGTGTTTGACGTTTGGGTCAAACTTTATGTTTGTCACAAGACAAAGGAACCAATAAATATTATTATTTACACAAAAAAAAAAAAAAAAAACCAATATTAGAGAGGAGAGAGATTGTGCTGATTATGAACGGTTTTGTGCCTGCCACGTGGTTGATTCAATTATTTAATTTAATTTATGGCACCACATGACCCCCACGCACAATGTTGCTAATTGGTAAGACTCCCTGTCCAAAAAAGCTGGATTCGACAATCATTTCTTGTCTCTAACTCTGTCAGGGGCCCAACCCCAAAACGTGAGTACGTGACCTGCACTTCTGGGGTGGTTGTCCTTGGACTTTGATAACTAAAAAGTGCTCTCTCTCTCTCTCTCTTTTGTTGTCGTTTTGTGCCTTTGGATGCAAGTTGGGGGTGTCAAGTTGATGGTCAAAACACACACATAATCTCTGTGTTTTCTAAAAGTAATCACATTAGTGGTTAAATACGACTTATCCAAACCCAAGCCTAGGCCTTAGACCCTCAATGAAAATATGGAATCCCCAAGTTTCTGATGATCAAATTGCTGCATGTTTCTTTATTTTTAGATAAAAGCATGATAAAGAACATAATTCTTTCATTTTTGCATGTTTTTTTATTTTATTTTATTTTATTGAAGTACTCCTCCGATTATGTTTATTATATATATATATTTTATTTGAAGAGGGGGCTTCCAACTCCAAATTTTCATTTTAGAGGTTAAGAATTATGTCAATACCGACCTTTAACATATTTATTATATATTATTGGATGAGGACTAATTTTCCAATTTTCACAAATAAAAATGAGAATATTGTAATATATATATGTGAAAAAATATATTATTTTTTTAATATCTTATAATATAATATAATAAATAATTTTTGATTGTTTAATATTATAAAATAAAGAATAATACTAGAGAGAAGTCACTATTGTGAGTGCACACTTTGCACTCGTTATGTGGCTTCTTCTCATCTTCTTATTTTTTTTTTTTTTTTTAAAAATAGACAGTCTGAATGAAATCACATAATATGTGTAAAATAGATGTTGCAAACAGTTATTTTTAGCAATATTTTTCATAAAATAAAATAATAAAAAGATAATAAAAATTGAGATGCGTGGACTTGATCAAAAATGGTGACACGCCATTCGGTGCAAGTGCAATGATGGTGCCATGTGGTGACAATTTGTCAGCTTCAAAAACTACTCAGAAGTTTACATGTGGCCCACAGAGCTAGTCCACGTGTCGCCTCATCCTAATTTTGGAAGGTTATAACTTACGATTCTTCTAGGGGCAGAGTTTTTCTATAACTTTGGTATATTTCCTAGAAGATCCAAAAAACAATTCATGCATTAGAGAATTGAAGCGAGAGACATAAATGATTAATTACCACATCCACAGGCTTTAAATGGTTCATCGACTAAGATTCAGAAATTTTTGTTGTTAATTAATACTATACACCACATCATCATTTTATTTTCATTCTATTATATAAGAAGGAACATATTTATCATTATTAGATAATAAAAAATTATCTAATAAATGATCATTCAATAGTAATAAATATGTCACATTATATATAGTAAAATAAAAGTAAGATGGTGGTATGGTGTATAGAATTTTCTATATCAATATTTTTCACGGCTCATGAAAAGTCATAGTTCTACATCCTACCTTTTAAGTTAAAAGTCTTGGGCTCGAGGGTTTACTCTCCAAGTTCAAGGTTAAAATCTCATTGGGTGCAAATAATTTATAGGGATCACACCTCTGGATGAAAAGTTAATAATTTAATCAATTTTTTATAGAAAAGTTTTTTAGAATATAATATACGGAATCAAAATTTACTATGTAAGAATGGATGGCTCCACCTTAGAAAGATTCTCTGACATAAAAATATAAAGAGAGAGATTGTTTGTTAAATGAAATGAAGAAAAGGCACATGGATGCATGTGACTTATTAAGGTGCATAAAGATCAAAGGAAGAAATGAAGGAAAGCAAGCAACAGAGACATGAATATGAATGAGGTTTTCTGGACAGACAAAAGCATTCAATAAAAACAGCTCAGTTAATTTTCATGTGGTCCTTAATTAATAAAATTCAGTCGATCAGCCTAGCTCGGTCTTCCTGTCTTGATCCAAAAACTGACAGCTAGGCAGTCTCAAATGCGCACGTGTTCGTCCTTAAAGCTTGGAAAATTAAAGTATCTTCTGTCGTTCTGATTAGGTCTTATTTTTTTTATATTTTTTATTATTATTTAATATTTTATTATTATTATTTATCGACATTTCCAAACATTATCACTACTCAAACCTAGTCTCACGGCCTCACCCTTTTTCACTCCACGATGGCTTGGCAGCTTGCAATTGCATGCCCCTGAAGAAAGTTTTAGAATGAGATGTTTTCACTTTTTCTGTTTTAAGAAAGGACAAGAGATCTTTCATATTTTTTTGGGGAGTCAAAGAAGTTTTTCTTTTCCTTTTTTAAATTCTTGTTTGGAGCTAAAGAAAATTTTTTCTATCTAGAGGCCGGAGGGGGGCCATCGCCCTGGCCTCCACGTGATTCTACGGCTGGTCCCCAAAATGCCTTGTCCTCCACCATAATGTTTGTTCTCGGAACAATGTAGATGAATGCACATTGTGTAAAAGGAAAAACAAAATCGTAATATTCTTCAAATTAATGACACGCTGAAGATTTTTCATACTTACATCCAAGCCAATATTGCTTGGGAGAGGGGTGGGGTTGAGGGTCAGAGCACTTGAGATTGTAGGGCATGCATGCATGTTGAGGCACATGAGGTGGTAGGCAGGTTGCCCTCATTTCCAAACAAATAATGTTAGATATAGTTGTGGAATATGAAAAAAAATTGAGTCTATTATTGAAAGGATTAGTTTTTCATGTAAATATTGTAATTACTTACTTTTTTTTTAATGGATTACATGACGTTTGTACACTCCACGACTGTAAATATCACTTTTATTTTCAAATTTACTAGAAGAAGATTTGATAACTCTCAATTCTCACCTTTCATCTTCATGACTTACTTCCTTCCTTCTTCTTCTTTTTCTTCTTTTTCTTCTTCTTTTTTTCTTTTTTCTTTTTTTTTTTTTGTCCCTTCCTTTTCTCGCATTAAAGAACAAAAAAAGAAAAAGAATACTAAAATTCTATTTTTATTTTTATTTTTCTTTTAAATATTTTTTAAATATTTTAAAAAATATACAAATTTATTAATAATCACTTTTTTAATTATTAAAAAAATAAAATAAAATAAAATAAATAAGCAGTCAAAATGAAGATACAAAACTAGGGGCCACCTAACATTTTCCTTACTAGACAGCTGGTTGATAAATGCACGCTACTTTCGGTTAGGTTTGAATGTTGAGATGATAATTTTTAATTTGAGATAAAAGTTAAAAATTGAATAAAATATTATTTTTTAATATTATTATTATTTTAATATTTGAAAAAGTTAAATTGAGATTTGAAAAAATTGAATTATTTATTATATTTTACGTGAGAATTTAAAAAAAAATGTAATGATGAGATGAGATGAAAATTTTATGTTTGAAAGAACTTCAAGTGACACTTCTGTGTCTTCTAGACATTTTGAAAAGAATTAATCTTTGTATCAGCCTACACACCACACACCATAACTTTTTTTATTTTTATTTTATTTGTTTCTCTTATTAAATGTGTATTATATGAATGATGAATAAAAAAATATAAATGTTTCAAGAAGACTAAAATAAAAAAAAATTGAAAAAAAATTAAAAAAAAATAAAAAACAGTTTGATGTGTGGTGTGTAGGCTGATGCAAAGTAATGCTCTTTTTAAAATTGCCCAGAGAAAACACAATTCTTACAGCAATATCTCGAGGAAACAATATTTGTTTGCCAAAAGATTCATTTGTCCCCCTAATCTTTGTTCCCTCTTAAGTGGGAAATGAACAACAAAAATACATACATAGTAACTGACTTTATTAAGGAGAAATGGGGCAAAATAAAATCCCACTTACCAATAATCATTAAAATATATTTAAAATAATATATACTTTTTTTAAATATTCTTTTAAATTAACGTAATTTTGTATAAAAATATTTTGATTTGACAATTGACCCTTAAGATTTAGGATTTTCAAAAAAACAAATAAAAAAAGAAAACAGAAATACTACTTATTATCTAAAATTCTATCATGCTCGATCATTCATGGTGATGTGTAATTAGAGAAGAAAGACAGTATTTTTTAAGACAGTTTAAAATATCAGAAAAACAAAAAAAAACTCAAAAAACTCATCATGCAGGCGATATCTGTTCGAAGAGAACCAAATTGGGTAGCATCTCCAATTCAATCAAATAAAGAATAAACTAAGATGGTGGAGATCGAGAGACAGAGACGGCAATGTACACTGTAAAATACATGACTATATAAATCCATAAAACAATATTTAAATGGGGGGGGGGAAAAAAAGGAACACCTGGCCTATGTAAAGCCAAGGTCTTACGAGTTGGAGGTCAAGCCGAGCCGGTGGACCGGTGGACCGGTGACGAGCTCGGTAAGAGCAGTCATGGCTCGGACCTGCATCTCCAAAGCTGCAATGTAATCGGTGGCTTCTTCCAGAAGGTTCGGGAATGACACCTTCCGGCAACCGGGAACCAAACGGCTCAGAAGCCTTGCTTTTCTTTGCAGAGTCGGTGAAAATCTCTTCTTCTCCAGCCTCTTCGGCCGGCTACAGCCGGTCACCTTCGCCCTCTTATGCTTCATGTTGTTGGCGAGTCTCAACCTGAGTTGGCTAGCCAGAATGGCCCGGCTCCACCGAGTCCTACCCTTGGCAGCCACGGCCAGGACCCGGTCCGCAACTTCCCGTATTTCACGGAAGCTGGATACCTTATCCGCTGTCGAGGAATTCCGGCGGACAAGCCGGAGAGCACCAGCAAGCTTGGTGGAGTAGATCCTCTGCCCAGATTCGGATCTCCAGCTGGCTTCGGGTCTCGAATTCGGATCTCTCAGCTCGTACCCGGTTTTCCACAGCTTCTTCCGCTTCGACCCTTCTTCTAAGTTTAAGTAGGAGATCAAAGATGCCATGGAAAGCAATCCAACAGCAACCTTCGATGGATCACCAAATTAAAAACGAGAAAATATTACTTTAGAAACAACTTCAAGAACCTGCCTTGCAATGTATGTACATATGTATGAATAATATAATACCTTCGAGGAGGAAGACGACGACGAGGAGAATGAATGAATATGGAGGTTGTGTGAGAGTGAGGGAAATATGTAGTGTTGGAGACTTTAGTTCTGGAGAGAGAGAGAGAGAGAGAGAGATGGGCAGGAAGAGAGGGGAGGGGAGACTTTAAAAGCAGTCACGGGGAGGGGTGGGGACTGGGAGCCACGCGGACTCGCTCTTTAATCACATCGCCTTTTGGCCCATTGAAGAATTTTTATTTAAGAAATGGAATTAAGAAAATTAGTTGTTTTTTAGGAAGGAATTATTTGGTGGAATAACGTGTTTTTGGTCCTTTTATTTATTTTGCACTTTAACAATAACTATTAGTGAAAATAAAAAGAGAGTGACCAAATTTAGTTGGAAAATATTAAATGTATTTAAAGAAAAATTTATAAAAAATTTAATTCTCTAATCAGTTATTAATATACTGAAAATCATAAAACTTAAAATTTAAAATTTAAAATTCTAAAAAAAACTAATAAAATAAGTTTTGTAAATAAAATTATAAGTAAAAATGTAAGTAGCACTACTCAATTTAATTTATGGTTGGATTTGGATAACTTAATAATATTCAGAACTAGTTTGCGGAATGAGATGAAATGATAATTTTGTAAACAGTATTTAAATAGTTTGAGTTAATGTTTTACGGGATTTTGAAAAAAAAGAAAAAATTTTAAATAAAAAATATTAGAAAATTAAAATTTTGACAGAATATAATTTTTTAATATAATTTTTATTTAAATGTTTGAAAGTTTAAATAAATTATAATGATTAATTAAAAAATATTTATATTTAAATAATATTTAATAAAAAGATAGAATGAGTTATGGTGAAAATTTTGAGTTAGAAACCTTTTACAAAGAAGCCCTCAATCTTCCCGAGGTTGCTTTTGTCGGGTGGTAAAGTTGATTAGCCTATTAATAGGTGCGTGTATAGCCAATGGTGTGTGAACTTCGATCCAGTTATTGCTGGTTAGAAAACAAAAGAGAGCAATAATAATTTTATATATATATATATGAGAAATATTATATATCAATTATTATTTATTTTTATATTTTATATTTATAATTTTTTTATAAGATATAAGAATATTTTTTATAAAGTGTAGGATGTTGAGTGATGAATAATAACTGATAAACATTTTTTTTAATATATATATATATTAGGCATCCGATGTTGTCTATAACCATTTATATAATCATGTTTTAAATAAAATAATAATTTTTATAAAATAATTTATAAAAATAACGTTACTTTATATAAATACTCTTATTTTAAAAGATAATATAAATGATCGTACGTAGTTGGACTTAATTAGCTTAACAGGGAAGTTTTATTAATTAATAGTGATAGACTATTACACTAGGTAGTAAAGATCAAAAGATACTACCTCACATTGTTATTGGTTAAGAGTGCCTTACGTCACCCATGAGCAAGCTCGATCTTTTCATTTTTATTTTTGAATTTTTGTAATCATAAAGTACGTTTTATTCCTTGCAAATGAGCTTCATGGGCTCAAACGATGTCGAATCCAGGTAGAGGGGTCCGTCATCTTTCTTGCTGATACATGGCTTAGGTAGTGGAGTCTTGACTCAACAAAGTATTTATTCTGTCTTCTTCTGAGTAGAGGGAATGAGGATAAATCTTCATTCATCATCGGATAGTTTTGGAGTATCATACTCTTTGTCGTGTTCGAAGAAGGAGTAGGGATCATATGGTTCATTGTCAACAGAGGCTTCAGAAGAGGCTTCTTTAATAAGTGAATTAATAAGGATTTAATTCACTTATTAAAGAAGACTCTTTCACAAGAACCTTCTGATGATGAGAAATATATATATATTTATGCACTTAAATTAGTGTTTTAAATACCGTACCAGCTAGTACTATTGGTATTTTTCATACTGGCTACTGATCTGGTATATGTATTCTATATGTTTCGTACCGGTCTAAAAATCGATCAATATTTCAACCTGTATCGGTCTGTATTTCGATCTTTATTTTTTTTTTTCAAATTATAAGTTTATTTTTTTGACTCATTCATATTAGATTATTTATAATTTATATATCTATATATTTATATATAATTTATTTATATATAGACTATTATTTTAAAATATAATTTATATATAATTTATTCATATGTCTACTATTTCGAAATAGTATCGATATCAAAATATTTCGTTTCAATGTTTTGAGCGGTACGGTATCTGGTACGGTATTCAAAACATCGACCTAGATGCAAGGATATAATTTAGAAATAAATATGATTTTGGCATAACTATTCCGTAATTTTTATATAATTGTTTTAGTAATGGATATCATGCCATTCACAAAAAGAGAAGTAGCGATCCACTTGAAGCATAATTCTCGAACATTTTGCTTATGGTGAATGTGATATTGTAGGCAAAATGTTAATTCAATCATATCACCTTGAACGCAAAGTTAAGCAAAAAAAAAAAAAAAGTGACAATAATAAAGATTGATTAACTCAACAAAAAGGGCTCAAAATAAGATATAATTATTTATGAAGGGACTTGTGAAGTGTTTGGTGATGATAAGTGTTCTAAGTTGTACGTCACCCGCCAAGTGAATCATTTGTTGTTGTGATCTTGTCTCAACACAACATTAAGCCTTCCTTTGGTTATTAAGTTCAGTTGAGTATAGTCTAATTTTAAGCTGAGTCTAATATTCAAACACTCAACTCTCAAATTACTAAACTTATCTTAACTCAAAACCTTCTTACACTCAGGACTCAACCTTTTTTTCAACTTAAAATATTTTATACGTATAATCTACAACCTTTTTGAATTTTTCATAAAAAGTACTAAACTCTTATTAACATCCAAACATACTTTAAACTCAGTTTAAGTGGGTTCCACATAACTCAATTTACTATTCAACTCACTACTATTCATAAAGAATTCAACTCAATTGAACTCAACTTAACATCCAAACAGAGTCTTTAAAAAAAAAAAACATTTCAAAGTACTTGCCAATTGGAGATTTGGAGGAAGTGAAAATCTTAGATTTTTACTCCTCGAGAGGTATGGCTGTGTTTGGATAGTTGAGTGATCTCTATTACTTAATATTTTATTATTATTTTTTACTTATTTATTATTTATTATTATTTAATATTTTATCATTAATTGTTTACAATTTTTTTAATTATAATTTATAAATTATCTGAGATCCTCTCACAATCTGAACGTAACGTTTAACTTTTTCACCAAGCTTCAAGGTTGAAAATGACCAATCAAAAGAGTGTCATTCTCATCGGATCGATCGAGATCGAGTAGTACAATTTGGAAATAATAGTCAATACTTAATAGTACATTATTTTAGGTTTGGATACTTGTAAGGCCATGCAATAAAAAGCATAGACACAAAAATGAATGAGCATTTCTATTACTTATGAATTTATTTTGCATATTATTGGATAAAAAGAAATAAAAGTTGAGGGGCCCTTAATTTGAGCTGGTTGATGATGTGGAAATAGGCTATTGGATAATAAAGCATGTGTTGGCTACTTGGCTTTAGGCCAATGGAATTTGTCTTTTTGCAGAGCAATGATTAGTGGGTGATGCACCGAATAAATAGAAAAGGAAAAGCATATGGATATTTTCATGGCACTTTCTATCATCTGGGCCTTTATTTTGTTTGTTTTTTCCATTGGAGGCTTTCGACTCAACCCCACTTTATAGATGTGGCCAGGTTTGATCCACACTTCCTTCCCTCTCTGCAATTTTCCTTCCCTTTCATTTCCTTTTCTTTCTCATGGCTCCTCCAATTCTTTCCTTTTACTGCTGAATGCATTCCTTGTAGCTTTCTTTTGCCTTTTAATTACTAAATATTACTATTTCAAAGAAAAAAATGATGCGCGCCATGTTCTAAAAGGACTGATATTGGATTAGTCAAATATCAGTATTTTGCAAATATTTATCTCATTTGTTCAAGAGTTTTGCTATAAATCAGCAACTATTCACATTACACACCTTATACTTACAACTTTTTCATAAGGTGGGGCCCACCCGTGGAGATGTTTTTCTTAAAATGTATATGTATTTTTCATACGACGTGAGATATGAGATGGTGAATAGTATCTTATAAGAAGAATTCTTTGTATTTGATTAGCCAAATGGATATTTTATTCAAAAAAGTCTGTCCATCTACCCGTAAGTCTTCTGGTCTTTTTATTGTAGATAGGCCTCTAGCTCGACACGGAGGAATAAGGATCACGAGGGTATGCAGCGTATGCTCCCCGTTTGTTTGAAGGAAAGGCCCTCGGTTGATATTTTATTTTTTGAAGTTGGTCCTGGCTGATATTGATCATTCTAAAACAAATTAAGGCCTCGTTTAGATAGTAAAATTATCTCTTCTCATTATTACAATTTTTTAAAATTTTTATATAAAATATAATAAATAATTCAATTTTTTTTTTAAATTTTAAATAATAATAATATTAAAAAATAATATTATATGTTATAGTTTGCCAGTTTCTTTCCTTCCGCTAACGAATAACTTAAGAATGCTTGAATTTGACATACAAACCGTCTAATTTGCATAAATATAAGTTGTTGCTGTGGTTGTTGTTGACTCTCTCATCATGGCATTGGAGTTTTCCAAGAATGATGCAAACAGGCCAGTCGTGCCACTGTAATTGCCTGGTGCTGGTTTTCAGGCATTAAAGATTCATTAATCTTCTTCTATTCGTCAGTCCTTACAGATTCATGCTCGTGTCTGAATTCACACCACTTGGTTGTGTTGGAGTCTGGAGATGTCCCACGTCCGTCGTGAATGAGTTGTGGTCAGTTTATAAATGAGAGGGAAACCTCACCTCTTGAACTAGTTTTTGAGATTGAGAGAGGCTGAAGACCACGCAACACTAGTATTAAAATCCAAAATTTACTAATAGTTTCTGGCCTAACAGTACTCTTTAGGAGAAATGGGTTGTCGCTACTCTAATCCAAGCCCAAGTGAGGGGGAGATTGTTAAAATTGTCCAACATTAGTTGTGAAAGGGGCTGGTGGTCAGTTTATAAGTGTGAGGGAAATCTCTACTTCTTGAACTAGCTTTTGAGGTTGAGAGAGTCTCAAAACCACCCAACAAGTTGTAGAGAAATGTGTTTTAAAAACTTTCAACAAAATCTTACTTCCAGACATACTTTTGACGTTGAGAGAGGTCCAAGACTACTCAACACTGGTATCAGAATCCAAGTTTACTAATAGTCTCTGGCCCAAGAGTACTCCATGGAAGAAACGGGTTGTTGCTGCTCCGACCCAGAACCCAATATATGAAGGGGAGATTATTGGAGTTGTCCTACAGTAATTGTGGAAAGGATTGGTGGTCAAGTTGTAGTGGAGTAAGTTTTAAAAACTTTCAACAAAATCTTACATCCAACATGCTTTTGGAAAAAGTCATTATATTATTCAAATGCTACTGTAACAAAGAGGACTGAGTAATGAGACGTGCATTAATAATTTATCTTTCTTTTGGTTTTGGAAATCCATTTTGGTGTACCGTTTTAGATGTTATCCATTGAACCCATCATTCTAAAACTCCATTTTCCTCAATTTCCTTTACATATAAAGCGAAAGTAAAATATTAAATCATCATTTATTTTAAAATTTTAAGTTAATGAGAAGAAGTAAATTTTATTATTCATTTTATATCTTAACACTCTCCCTCACGTCTGGATTAGACTCTCTCTCAATAGGTGACCCAACACGTAGATTAATATTATTTATTTAAATGTTGTAAAGTTTAGAGTCAAGGTTTGAACTCAAAACTTATGCTCTGATACTATATGAAATCATCATTAATCTCAAAAGTTTAAGCCGATAAAAAGAGGTAGATTTTATATCTTAATATTAGAATTATTGCACCTTGTGGCGTATAGCAAGGCATGGTGGGTGATAAAACCGAACTAACTGGTTCTGTCTGTAAGTGGATATTGAAGGAAATTAGTATTTCTTTTTCCCAATTCTGCTACAGGTACCTGGCTTTGGGTACCTGTTGCGGAACCGGCAGCTTTTTTATTATTATTTTAATTTAAAATAATAATAAATTA
>QEOT01005633.1:37357-51919 GCA_003123785.1 Pterocarya stenoptera | reverse complement strand
TTTTGTGTTAGTGGGCAGCTCAATGGGCTGGGTCCTTCTTGGATTGAAGCTTAAAATAGAGACCAAAAGGCCCAAACATCCCAAATCTTAATGACATTATAATTCAAATAATGCTAGAGCTACTGCTGGGCTCTCGCTAGGTTCTAGCATATATATTTTTTTAAAATTATTTTTTATATAGATTTTTTTAATATTTTGAAATATTTTTAAAAAATAAAATAAATTTAGAATATTATTAAATAATACTTCTTTAATCACAAAGTAAATAAAAAATATTAGTCTTCTTGTTGGAAGCCTCCCGCTGGGGCTCTCGCTATGATTTTTTATTTTTTATTTTACTTCATGATTAAGGAAATATTTTTTAATAATATTGTAAATTTTTTATTTTTTAAAAATAGTTAAAATTGTTAAAAAAATCTATATAAAAAAAGAATTAAAAAAAAAACACATGCTAGAGCCTTGCGAGAGCTCCAGCAGTGGCTCTAACATTATCCATATGTGGAAAACTACAGTATCCAAAATGAATTACAACCACTTGCCTGCTATCTGAACTCTATAATGGCAACATAATCAAACTATAGTATATTAATAACACCATCTAAACCTCGCATCATACCATTTCTCAGGTAGTTTCATTGTCATATTTACTGTTGCTGCATGTTTACTACTTTAGGACCACTATCGATCGAGTAGTACAAGCACACCAGTCATCCCACTAAAACTTTCTACCATTAGTCCCTACATTCAGACTCAAGAGTCTTACCGTGTAAGCACTCATCATGCTTAATATCCATGAATCAAACACATTTCTTCTATAAATTAACTTCCATTAAACAGCAGCTACCAGAGAATAAAGAATACAAAGGTATTCCAATATGCTCACCCTTGTTAATTTGGTTCATATCTTTGATCATATATATATTGTTATAAGTTAATACTCGAGTACTGGTTTTAAGTGCAGGTTAATCATCATGAAGATAGTACCTGTAGTTCTAATTGCCACTGGTTTTCTGCTCCTATGTGCACTCCAAGGTGATGCCAAAAGGTTTATCTTGGAGGATGTGAGCAGAGGAGAAGAAGCTGGAGGAGTGGTCGACAATGGCAGCATTAATTCAGCAACAGGTTCAGAACCACCAACTGTTGTTGAGGCCAATTCAAATGATAACAAGAGCATCAACGATTCCAAGCAAGATAACAGCAACAACATGCAGGATGAGAAGAACGAGAGTTATCGTAATAATGCTTCGGGATCATCATCAACTGAGAGTCACCATATTTATGTAACTGAGCGTCCGCCTAAAAAGAACTCGTGAACTTTCTTTCTGTGAGGAAGAAGCTGGTGTCAGAGTACCAATTCGTATGTCAACTACAGTAATAAAAATAAAAACAGTGTGGACAATGGTCTTCCACAGTACTGTTTAGCAAAAAAGTAAAGCTTTTTAATGGTGTGTAATTAATGTGACCAATGTGTCATATTGTCGTGTACTCATGGCTAGTGCATGCGTGGTTTGATATTGTATTATACTATCTATGGATGATTATGGCTAAAGGAAATTTAAGATTATATGTATGTATGTATCTATATATCTTTATTATCTGATTGAGTAACATCCAGTTCCATACATAATTTAAAGTGATTGGGATGAAATAGGTTCTCTCTCTTTTTCCTTTGGCTTCTATATATTTTCTCTGATCCCCCTTCCACTTCCCAATAAAAGAAGAAAGAAAAAGAATTACTCCTACATGTATTTATCGTTTTATTTACATTTTTACTTATAAAATTCATTTTGTTAGTATTTTTTTAAAATTCAAATTATGAATTTCAAATTTCATGATTTTCAGCATATCAATAACTAACACGTGGAAAAGTAATTTTTTTTTATATAACTTTTTATTAAGTACATTTAACATTTTCCCATGTTAAAGTGCATTTCCTTCTCCTATTCTACAATGCCAAACAAAGCTTGGGATGGTTTTTTTTAATAGTAGGGTTGTAATTGAGCCAAGCTGATCGGGCTCCAGCTCGAGATTTTTATTTAATCTTTGTTCGAGCTCGACTTGATAAGCTAAACTCTCAACTCGAGCTCATTCAAAAAATGAGCTCGAGCTCGACTCTAGTTATTTATTTTTTATTTTTTTGAATAAGATTTAATAATTAATAAATTGGATAAATAAAAAATATAATATTGAATTTGTATAACTAACAAGTAGAACCTCTATTGAATTATACGATTTTAAAAATTTATAAATAATTAATATGTAACTAGTTGATATTTATCCATAATAACAATACATTATATGTTTACATAAATTATTAATACATATACATAATGTGATAGCATAGATATATTTCATATATGGTTCTCATATACTCATATATGAAATTATTAAATCTTATCAACTAATTATTGTACAAATTATAAAATATAGCTACAAAACATATTCAATATATAGGCATAAGTCATTAGGTTACATATTATATATTTAATTATAAAAGTGTTGTCCTTATATTATTAGCTAATAAATATATATATGTATGTTTGTTTACATAGGTGTACGTGTATGTATATATTTATCAATATATGAATGAGTTTTAATCGAGTTAAGCTAACGAGTTGACTTTGGCATAAACAAGTGGACCTTAGCTGAGTCAAGTCGAGTTTAGTTAGATATGTGTCATTTACTAACCGAGCGAGTATCTGCTTTCACATGCGAGTTTTTTTTTTTTTTTTTACGAGTCGAGTTCGATTCGAGTTTAACCGAACAAGTATCAAACGAGCTATCGGATAGACTGGTTCATTTACAGTCTTATTCAAGAGCCATGTTCATAGCCTGAACAAAACAAATTGAAAGATTTGTTCTTAATAAAAATGAGAAAGTTTATTTAACATCTTCCCAACATTTTTTAATATGAAATTAAATTATTGACCTACAGGTAGAACATTATAAATAATCTGCAATTATTAAATACCATATCTCATATGAGATGATAGAAGAATGAAAATCGTAAAAAAGATGGTGGGTAACAATCTATATGGTAGATCGCCCATTCAACTCCAACAAAGTCATCAGAGTGTAAAGGGTAATTTTCCTTAACAGGTAATTTGAATTACTTGAATTGGAAAATGTTACTCTTACAACTCTATTCTACCGTTCTATTTTATTGTTGTGATTTTTTATTTATTTTTTATTTTTTTTACTTAGTGTTTAATAAAATATTTTTTAATAATGTTGTAATTTTTTTATTTTTTTAAAAAACACTAACGAAGAAAGAGAGATTGAGGGCAACTTGGCAAGACCATCAATCCCAATGTCACATTAACGAAGAAAGATCGAGATAAAACCATTCTCTCATTTATTTTTATAAATGAGATGAATTGAGATTAAAATTAAAAATTAAAAATTAAAAAAAATATTATTAGAATATATTTTTTTAATATTATTTTTATTTTGAGATTTGAAAATGTTGAATTGTTTATTTTATTTTATATGAGAATTTAATAAAGTTGTAATAATAGATAAAATGAAAAAAGATGAATTAAAAAGAATTATGAAAACAAAGTCACTCTCTAACTTGCATTGTCAAAAACCTCAAAAACCCCATGCACCTTGGTCTCATCATTTTCCACAACCAAATGCCCACACACTCCCATCATTTTCAGCAAGACAAATATGAAAAAAAGTAAAGAAACTACTGATAAACAACTCAAAACAAAAAATAAAGTTGTCTATCTCCTACTTCATACTCATGATTTTACGTCACTGGTCAATGTTCTTCGAGCTTATCCAACCACGTAGTGTATGTTTCTATTATAGAAGATTTTAATACGGAGAAAAACGTTCTTTTTACCGCGACTCTCTGTTGCTGTTGGTTGACATTGATTTGGGACTTGAAAGCGCCCATCTTTTCATGTCCATTGACACTGATTGTTGATACATCACTGGGCTTGTCCATGTCGTCTTTTGGAGCTTTATTTCCATTCACTCATCTTTTATTTCTTCAGCTTTTCTCAAGCACTGTGTTGAAGAAACACTTGACTTGTGCTCAGAGAAGGAGCGTGTGCTTGATAATGGGGTCTTTGGGAGGTGAAACTGCGAAAAAGAAGGCAATGTGGCTCTATTCGAAGGTTTTGGGATCCAATCCTTCCAAGAGATGGAGGCATTCAACTTGCTGTCCTCTTGGGGTTGTTTACGTGTTTGGGGTTTGTATAATTTACTTTATGAAGTACAAATGATTTTTCGCCTTTAATGCTCCAAGGATAACTGTTTTCACTTCTTCACTGGATACTGCTTCTTCCTAAATTCATCTTCTTTTTGTCTTGTTGGAGAGTATTGACTGAATTCTCCTGGATTTTTATTTCTCTAATTAGTAGGACAGTTAAGTGGTAGGATGGGCTTTCTTGAAATAGGGAATATTTTTTTCCATTTGCTTTTCTTTTAGCCCATTTCCTTTCATCTACTTGTTTCCCTTCTTCTTTAGTATCCTTTCCTGAAAATTTTGTTGTGCTTGCACATAAAATGAGATTGAGAAATGCTAGCAAGCCTCCTTTTTTTCTCCTTCATTTTCCTTCATTTTGACTGCTGATATATTTATTTACTTTTTTCTTAATGGTTAAGGATAGTCACTTGGTATTTTCTTTAATTTTTAAAAATATTTGAAATAAAATGCAAAAAACAAAAAAAACAAAGTCTAAATTACACTAGACGGCACACAAAGTGGGCATGCTCAGGCGGTATAGTAGCACCGCTCAAATGAGATTAGTTGTGTTTATGACAAATTTTCTGGTTCTAAGATAATAAGTAGTGCATAACAAAAGTTTGATGTTCTGGTTTGAAAATTTTATTCAGATGATTAATACTGCTCTTACACTTTTCCTATTGATGATACTCAAATATTTCAATTTTTTTTCCAACTTTTCCTTCCGTCTTCCAAATTTTTCGAGAGAATGAATGCTTTTAAAAAGATGTTTAGATGACGAGAGGTTTTACTCGCTGAATTACATAATTACCTTAAGAGAGCTGCTGCAGAGAAGCCCGCACGAAATACACGAATGTGCCAAGATGGATAGGTACATGAGGAAAGTAAATAAAAATATAAAATAAAATAAAATAATTAAAAAGTCAAAAATTGCGGAAGTTTGTATATTTTTTACCCCTCCCTTCCTTTGCTTTTCTCCCTCTTGGATCGTTCGTTCATCTCCGGCACTTAAAACTTCTCTTCTCCTGCACTAACGTGGACTCGTCTATCTGTATAGCATTTCTCCTCGCTTGGGTAAAATAAGTGTGAAAGTGATCTATAATTTTTTTTTTTTGGAAAATCTAAGATTATCCTCTTTGTATTTTCTCTTCACTTGTATTGGTTTTTAACTAAATTGAAAGTATCTATTTTATCTTCATTTATATGTGTATACTTTAATCCTTCTGCAACTTAAAAAAATTTGAAAAAAAAAATTGTAGAGCAGCAGCCATGACCAAGATTTGCAGTATTTTTTTTTAAAGAAATTATTTTTACGTACATATTTGAATTTTTCTTAAAGATATGCACTATTGCATAAAAGTCATGCGTACATGAAGGTTAAAAAATATTTATGATAATTAAAAAAATAAATGAAAAAAAAGAAAAAGAAAAATAATGGGACTACTGGGTAATATACCTTTGCATAGTATACGTTCCAATTTTTTCTAAGATGTGATTAGTTAAAAACAAAAAAAAAAAGTCTTTTTCTAAGGTGTTAAAGTCTGAACACTCGATTAAGGAAGTCGACCACAACGCAGGTAATGGAACCGAAATAGTAAAATAGAATATTGTTGTTTTATGTAAGGGTAAAAGTGAGTTTTAATGGTTTCGTGCTTTTCGTACATATGCCGTTTCGTGCTTTTTAGACTTTTCCTTACCGTAAATACACTACCATGATTTTTCTTTTGAGTTGATTAATCTTTCCCAAAGAGTTCCTCTAGTGGTGTCTGTGTTTAGCACCAGCCAAAAAAGGTTAGTGGTACCTGTCAAAAGGATTGTGTGGTTCAAGCTTCTTCCACTCTAATGGGGTATGATAATTTCTCTTACTGAAAAAGGCAAGGGTGGTGAGGGGTGGAAGGGAAGATATGGATGAAGTCAGGTTTCAGCTTTCAGATTTTTGTCTTGAAGAATGACTGTGTGTTGCTTTTTCTCTGATGTTCAATTTGATGCACCCTCTGGAGGAGAAACATGTCCTCTACATTCAGCTATACTTTCTGGATCATTTAAAAAATAGAAAATCCATGATTTACTTGGCCTTTACGAACTTAAACACCTTTATGTTTGACAAAGCAGAAATCAGAATTTCATGTTTCTGTCTGCAAGATATAATTTACTGAAATTGATGTTATTCGGGTATATTAACTAACTACTATAGTTAGATCCTGTAGAACTACATTTTACTGTAATGCAATATTTGTTCCCATTGGTATCTCAAAATTGATTTCTTCTCTTTGACTGACCGTTTCAGGGATGTTGTGGGGGGTTTGCATTTCAGTGACGTCCTTGAGCTACATCTGGATTCATTGGTTTGGAACACTCTTGTAACCACGGGTCAAGGACCTGGCCCAAGAGACAGCCACAGTGCTATTCTTGCGGGGCACAGGATGATAGTGTTTGGTGGTACAAATGGTTCTAAGAAGGTGAATGATCTTCAAGTGTTAGATCTTAAATCCAAAGAGTGGATATGACCTGAATGGAAAGGGACTCCACCGTCCCCCCGTGAAAGTCATACTACCACGCTTATTGGAGATGATAAGATGGTTATAGATGGTTATATTTGGGGGTAGTGGAGAAGGAGAACCAAACTACTTGAATGATTTACATGTTCCAGACCTCCAGACTATGAAATGGACTTCTCCTGAGGTGAAGGGTGATGTATCTGTTCCTAGGGATAGTCACAGTGCAGTTTCATATGGTAACAAGCTTTTTGTTTATCGTGGGGACCGTGGTGATCGTTATCATGGTGATGTAGATATTCTTGATATGGAGGCACTGACTTGGTTAAGGGTATAGGCATCCCCTCACTATTTGCCTCATATTTTTAGCACTTCACTGATGGATGAATAACTTTAAATTTCTACATGTTTTGGAAATATATATTGGTTGAAATACATGTAAGAATCCTCATGATCTCTTCATTTTTTTCCCCACCAGTTGAAATTCAAGTCATGCTGCTGTGAATGTTGGGACAAAGGTAAGTCATGTTACTAAATACTAACACATCACAACATAAGAGTAAGGAGCATAAAGACCCTGCAAAGACTTGAGTTCTTTCCATCTATTTTCACATTGTTATGGAAGTGGGGCTCTACATTATCTGCAGTTAATTCCAAGATTTTCATTTATGGATGATGATTACTCCACCTATTTTGTTGGAGGATGGTTTTTGATTTTGCATTGTATTGGATAGATTGACAGCATTAACACACAGATTTGAAACCTCGTCAGTTTATGAAAAGACAGAAGTCCCTGTGCTCTTCATGATTTGCAGGTCTATGTCATTGGAGGGGTGGTAGAAAAACATTCTTACAATGATGTTTGGGTCGTAGATGTGAGTACTTGTTCATGGACTCAGCTTGACATATGTGGCCAGCAACCACAAGGACGCTTTCCTCATGCAGCCATTCTTACATACTCAGACATTGCCATATATGGAGGGTAAGTTATCACATCAAACTTTTTATCTAATTGTTTATGCATGGTATCCTCAAAGTTCAAAGTCTCATTTGCAGGTGTGGGGTGGGGAGGATGAGCGTCCTCTCAAAGAGTTTTTAGTCTTGCAACTTGGGGCAGAGCATCCCAATGGCCGATACAACATTTCTATGTGCAAAATTTTTGGAAACCATTGGAGTCAAGAGAAGATAAATTTTCAAAGAGAAGCAGAAAACAATCAGGTACAAAACTTTCCATGGATTTTTAAGAGTTTATATCTTCTTTATAATACTTATATTAAAATGGAGAATTATACTTTGGAGCAGAAAAATGCGCTCATTAGGAACAATATAGCATTAATAAAGAGTGCCCATGAACCAGAATCAGAGACAAAAGAATGTTTTGGCTTTAGTTCATGTTGGTTTTGAAAATCAATATATCTTTCCCTTAGGTAGGCGTGGAGATTTATGATAGAGTTTCTTCATTATCATTTAGATATGTTGAATCCAAAGAGAAGAAGAACTGCCACTTCAAAGTCGTGGGAGGCTGAATGATTCCATCTCAATATCTCAAGGATTTCATTTGTTTAAGCAAATTCCAACCAATTACCAATCTAAGCTCAAAAATATAGCCTAAAGAACTCAACATGATATTCAATTTCCAAGAGAACATCAAAACCAGCTAAATGTCTCCATGTTGTTCCTACAAACAGACAAGGAGACCAATATTCAGAAGTAGAGCAGAAATCATTGGGAGGAAGGCCTGCTCAAACCCTGGTAAGAAATGGTTTTACCATGATCTCTTTTACCACATTGTCAATTTTTACTAACTTGTTTTATGCCTCTACCATTTCCATTTGATCATGCCAGTGAATTTTGCTTTTTACGCCTTAGATTGGTGCTGAGGTCTGAGGTAAAGTTGATGGAGCCTTCAATTCTGGTCTCCTAATGACGACAACTATTGGTTGGAAGATTTTTAGAGGGGTATTGTTTGACTGGTAAGTGTCGAAAACTTCAAGTTCCAAATGGTAATCTTATGAAGAGTATCTGAGCTCTTTATGCAATTGAACTCATTAACCAGGCACCTGTAATTGTCTCAAGAGGGACAATTCTTGCACAAGATCCTTCACCTATGTCAAGCCAGAAAGTAGTTGATCAACCCTACCCGCAAAACTTGAATCATTCGGGATCCTTCAAGTCGTTGCAGCAGGCAATGAACATTTCACCTTAGATTCCTGTTGCAGTTTCAAGCAAGCTCAAGTGGTTCAACAATATCCAGTCATTAGAGCTGCTCCATCTTCAACCAAAGAGCTGAAACTCAGAAGTGATCTCCAATGTGTGGTTCTAACACTAGGAGGGCTTGCAAGTGGCCATGGCAGATCATAAACACATCTGAATTCCGCATCAGGATGGACTTTTATTTTTTGGTTTGATTAGTTATTATTGGTTTTACTTTCTTGCTTTCGGAGTTAGGTAAGTTAGTTGGTCTCCTGTATCAACCATTGGCCTAAATGTATGTTTCTTAGATGGTGTAATGTTTAGAGGCAAGACTTCCTTTCTAACGTTGTTAGCGTGTTTTGTTAAGTCTATAACCAATTTAACAAAATATTTTAAAATAATTTTATTTTTTTCATAAGAAAGTTATATCTTTATATAAATAAAACAAAGTTATTTTCTTAAGTTATGTTTGGAAAATGGAAGCAACTGAGCTCATCTGAGTTGAGTTCAAATTTAAGCCTAGTCCAACATCTAAACACACAACTTCTAAAATACTAAACATCACTCAACTCAATATCTCTTTAAATGTGGGACTCATGATCTTTTTCAACTCAACATCTCTTTACATGTGAAACTTATAATATTTTTCAATTTCTCATTAACACATATAAACTCATCTTAACATCCAAACACATAAACTCATCTTAGGTAGGCCTGACAAAACTCACTCAACCATCTCAACTCATTATTATTTATAAAAAATTAAACTCATTTCAGCTCAGCTCAGCTCAACTTAACATCCAAATTCAACTTATATCAATTTAGCTCAACGTTTGTGTAATGCACGTGTTTGATTCATGTGCATGAAATGTGTCAAATTTCATTGAGAAAACAAATGAAAAATATATATATACCTATAATATCCTGACAATAATCCATGTCAAAGTGAAAATTATAGTCTAGTAGGAGATAATTGAGCAATCAAAATAGTCCAACAACCCATGCATAATCAAGGGAAATAGTTTGAGAGCACATACTACACAGATGTTTAGTCCAAATTTATTCCAAGGCGAGCGACAACATTGAACACTCTACTTGTACTCCAAGTGAGCAAGAGTGCTTGTACCCTGAATGAGTTACAACATCTCCTACCAAAGATAAGCACTTCAGTAGCCCTGAGCATGTGGTTACCCCATGCGAGTAGTATGGAAAGCATCAAGAAAATAAAAGTGCTTACCACTCAACGAGCAAAGTGGAGAAAGAAAGTGCTCTCTCGGGCTAGTATTTTGACAAGAACGTGGAAAGGATAGACCTCATACAATAGGTGAGCACCCCGAGAGCCAAGTGTTAGCAATGAGGTAAAGTGCTTGCCCCAAGGCGAACACCATGGGAGGCAAAATGCTCATACCCCAGGCAAGCTAACTGAGAGGCAAAAAACTCCCCACCCCTATGGTATCCTCCCCCCTCCCCCCTCCAAAAAAAAACCTCAAGGGCAATTGAATGGAAAACGCGAAAGATGTGTGAAGTCACTGAACGATGAGCACCTTAGCAACAAAGTGCTTGGTACTTTAAAGGCAAAGCGGTTGTACTGCAGGAAAAAAGTGTAAAGAAAGGGACTGACACAAAGGCTTTCGACCACCAGCCAAATTGGTCACTCCAAGCATACGTGTTCCTTTCCTGAGCATGCATGCCACTTTGTTCCGAGCATGGTCGCCACAAGCTAGCGCTCATCCTGCCTTTGCTCAAGAGTTCGATTCTCGAGCATGTAGGCTTGTCCAGTCCATGGGAACAAATGTCAACTTTGGCCAACCCTAGCATAGCAAGCACTGAGCACTTTGATCGCGTCATTGAGTTTGGTCGCCAAGAGGTGAATGCTCGGGAGCTCAGCCCCCAAGCATATGTGTCCCACTTTCAAGCATGGTCGATTTGAGCTCTCGAGCATATGTGCTCCGTTCTCGAGCATGGTAGATTTGAGCTCCCGAGCATATATACTTCATTTATGAGCACAATTGATTCGTGAGCATGGTCTCCAACCCCAACATGGTGAGCACCTAACACTTTGATCGGAGCATGGTCGTCATAAGCCTAACCGCTCATCGCACCTTTGCTTAGGGGTTTGGTTCCCAAGCATGTGGGCTCACCTAAACCGCAAGAACAAATGTTGACTTTGGCCAACCACATCATGGTGAGCATCGAGCACTTTGATCACGACATTGAGTTTGGTTGCCACTCAACCTTGAGCATGCATGCTCCATTTTAGAGCATGGTAGCTAACCCCAGTATGGCGAGCACCTAGGGCACAGTTGCCACAAGGCTAAGCGGTCATCCTGTCTTTGCTCAGGAGTTCGGTTCCCAAGCATGTGGGTTAGCCTAAACCACGGGAACAAATGTTGACTTCGGCCAACCGCAACATGGCAAGCATTGAGCACTTTGATCACATCATTGAGTTTGATTACCAGGAGGTGAATGCTAGGGAGCTTAGCCCCGAGCATGGTACCTAGCCAATATGATGAGCACCCAACGCATGGTCGCGTCGAGCCTAAGTGCTCATCCTACCTTTGCTCGAGAGTTTGGTTCCCAAGCATGTGGGCTTGTCGAACCACAAGAACAAGTATTGACTTTGGCCAACCCCAGTATGTCGAGCACTGAGCACTTGATCGCAATGTTGAATTTGGTTGCTAGGAGGTGAATGGTCGGGAGCCAGCCACCGAGGATACATGCTCTATTCCCAAGCATGGCCGATTCGAACCCCCAAGCATGTGAGCTACTTTGGTGACCATGGTCGCCAACCCCAACATAGCTAGAACCGAGCACTTAGATCACCACAAGTTTAGATACAGACAAGAAGTAGGAAAGGTATTTTAGTTTGCACAACTACAAGAAAAACATAAACTTTGAGATAAACTCACTCTATTATCGCAAGTGTAGATAAATTTAATAAATTTCAGTTGCTACTTTGAGGCAAACTCAATCTGTAATCACAAGCACATTGAGCCCCATTTATTTATTTGTTTATTTTGCCATTAAATTTTGGTTGCTACTATTGGAATCAAATAAATTTAAAAAATATTTGTTGTTTTTGTTTTAATTGATACGATATTCTCTCAAGATGTGTTTAATAAATAAATAAACATGGCAAATTTCATTAATGACTAAACTAGCGCACGTGCTGATTTGATTCCCATGTTGCCATACACAACACAGGGATTCCATTCCACCCAAAGTAAGATGACTTTTGGATGGGCGACGTCTGTGTGGGGCTCTCATACTAAAATTGAATAAATTATTATTATAATATTATTTTTTAATAATATTATTTATGAATAAGTTATTATTATTGATTATATTTTATTAATTTATTAATTTATTTATCCTTTAAGATCACTACAACATCCAAACATGCTCTTAAGCAACACTTGTGAGTTGCCAATTTATTCATGGGTTGATGCTAACTTACCCCCAAAGTACTTTCAATTTATTCAGGTGGTTTGGATTCAAAACTCACTTCAAATAATTTTTTGTTATTAATACAATTTTTTTCAAATTTTAACATAAAAGATAATAAACAATTCAATTTTTTTAAATTTCAAAATAATAATAATATTAAAAAATAATATTCTAACAATATTTTATTCTACTATTCATAAACTATCTCAACTCATTTCTGAATTCAAAACCATCCAATGTATTTTAATTTTTTTTAAATGTTAAAAAAATACATTTATTAAGTAGCGATAACTTTTTTAAACATTTAAAAAATAATAAAAATACCCTAATGGCATTTTGAGGAACAAACTAATATTTTTCTTATTCATTATCTCCCATTTTAATAATAATAATAATAATAATTTCCTATCGATTTTTAGTAAAAGAGAAAAAAATGTAACGAAATGAAAGATGATTGGCTTTAAAAAGGAAAAAATCTACACAACTTCTTAATATTCACATAATTTCTGTACGTCACATTTTTTATAATTTTTATAATTTTTTTCTTTTATCAAATATTTAATATAGAATTAATATTGGCATCTGCTACTATTTCAACTCACACGACACACACCATTGTAAATTTGACCAAAATATCCTCTTAATAAATACTACTTTACTTTCCTTTCTTTTCACATTTCAAACTCTTCTGAATATTGAGGAGAGAGATAGAAAGACGGTGAGGGATGAGAGAGAGGCGAGATGCGATGAGAGAGAGTTCTGAGATGAGAGAGAGAGCTCTGCGATGAGAGAGTGAGACCGAGATGAGAGAGAAATCGAGATGAGAGAGAGAGAGAGCAGAGATGAGAGAGAGAGATCGAGATGAGAGAGAGAGACCGAGAGGGATGAGAGAGAGAGATGAGAGAGAGGATGCTGTTGAGAGAGAGATCGAGAGGGATGAGAGAGAAAATACTGTTGAGAGAGAGAGATGAGAGAGAAAATGCTGTTGAGAGAGAGATCGAGAGGGATCTTTATTTGAATCAAAACGCACGTTTTGTTGAAAAAAAGTCACGTAAGGTGTGTGTATGTGTGTTGCTACAGGAGTGGATGCGTATCAATCTTCTGAATAGAAGAATAGAATTAATTTAAAAAAGATAAATTAAAACAAAATTTTTTAAAAATATTAAAATTTTTAAATAATATAATGTGAAAATTGAAAAGGTTGTGTAACATTATTATACAAAAAATGGAAGAGATTTCTAGAATTTGTCTTGGCTAAATTTTAGTTAGCACTGACGTAATACGTATTACGTATGGCTAACAGCAAGAGCTAAGATGCACTAGGGGTGCGTATATCTACTAGTCTACGCACTCACCTGCATCGCCCTCAGTCGCTCCGCCAAGGGTCTGGATCTATGAAGGTTAGAGAGAGAGAGAGAGAGATGGGGGACCCTGAAAACAACAACAAAGACAACAGGAAGATCGGCTACAAGGTGGTGACCCAACAAATGCACAGGACCATTGATTTTGGAACAATGGGGAAAAGTATTAGTCCTCTGGTTCCTCTCCCTACCTCTAACCCGGGTACCCACGTTTATATTTCCAATCACACCCCACCACCTGGCTAGAATTTCTATCCTTTGATTTCCATGTGCAATTTTATTCCCCCTTTGTCCCTCTCCCTAGCATATCAGGTTCAGCTATTATCCTGGATGGTGATCTAGGGTTTTGACGATTTTGTTGTGACCCGCAAAGGTAATCTAAGCTATTATCCTGGATGGTAATCTAAGCTTCTTTGTGATCTATTTGATGGTTTTTTGGTGAATTTGTGAGGTTTGCACATGTGGGTATTGATTTTGGTTTATTTGTAAGGTTTCGGCATGTGGGTTTGCTTTGAAGTTAGTTTTCATGGTCATTTTGTGTTTTTTAAGGATGGGTTCTCTTTCTGCGCCATTTATATGTCAAATCTGTGATGTTTTCTTATATGGATAGGTATGCAGATATTTACTCGGAGTTGTTTATGGGTGTTTGTAAATAGATATACGATAGTTATACGATTTTTTTTATTATTAAAAGATATTTTTACTTGATGGATCGATTTGGGCGTTTGTGATTTCCTTTTTTACATGATTCATTTAATTTCTTTTTATTATCTGTGTCTGGGATCTTTATTATTATTATTCACATATTTTTTTTAGTTGTCTTAATTCGTTGAAGTAAATAGCAACAAAAAAAAAAAAAAAAAAAAAA
>QEOT01005633.1:4196-37347 GCA_003123785.1 Pterocarya stenoptera | reverse complement strand
AAAAAAAAAAAAAAAAAAGCTAATCGGTTTATTGGCTTTGTTGAGGTGGGTTTTTCAGCTTTTGGAAAAATCCAAGCTCACAGAAAATAGGTCTAGAATTCTTTTCTTTGTTTCACGTCATTATATAATCCATCCAATGTGAACTAGAAGAAACAGAATGTTTCGCAAATATTGACAAGCTTAATTGAATTTTCTTCCCTTTCTTGGTGTATTGTTTCTTACCATTTGTGTATCCTTTTTGACTTATTAGAGAAATTACAGCAGCATTTGGCTGTGGTTGCCTTTTTGACCGTCATGGAAGCTTTTGGAAGTTTTGGGCTCAGTGATAAAAACAGCACAGTGAGGAAGAAGAGGAGTAATACGTTCCGTCGTCCTCGAAATGAATCACAGCTACCTCCAGATTACCGTGATATTTCTTCCTTATCATCCACACCACCTTCAGATAATGCGAGCAAAGTATCAAGCGATGAGAATAATGATTATGATTCGGTTCCTCTTAAGAAAGATGTCAATTTGAATCTATGCATCTCAAGTGTGATCAATAATGAAAATGGAAGAGGATTCGGAGAATCTGATGAAGCTTCCATGAATGGTTCTTTCCGAGGAAGTAATAAACAAAAACTTAGTGCAGTTGATTCCAAAAGACACAGTGAAGGTGTTCTTGCACCAGCCGATTGGAAAGGTACGAGCAAGGTGGTGCATTTTGGAGTTGTTTCAGCTGGCTTAGAAAATGATAACAAAGTGAAAAAGGTTAAGCTTAAAGTTGGAGGTGTCATACGTACAATTCATGCAAAGTCAGTAACAGATGGTGCATCTGGTGTTGGGTTTCTTTCTACAAAAGCTTCTCGTGTTTCAGGTGCCCCACGGCCAAAGCAGAAGCTGATTGCCCAGGTATCAAAGGGCATTAACCTATTTTTCAATAAAATTCAAATCTGCATTGTTGTATGCGGCATGGTTGATTCTCCTCATCTTATTGCAAAATTATGGATATTAGTTGGCTTATAAAATGATCGGGGTAGGTACATGTCAATTGCATTTTCTTTACTTCTACATAAGGAATCAGAATGCATGCAAACAATTTAAACTTAAATTTCATGTTAACCTTTTCTAGATGTAAATGCATGCAGAACATGAATATGTCATGCTCAAGGAAGAAGCCAGGATTGTAATCTTGTGGGGCTGAATTTCTAGGAGTTGGAATAGGCCATTAGATTGTAATTATTTGAGGGTTACCTTTAACAATGTGCGAGGAAAAAAAACAAAGAAAGATGATGATAATAAAATAAGCATACCGAAGAAGAAGGATGAGGAAAAAATAGAGATTCAAGCCCAAAGAAAATAGACGTTTTACTAAACTCTCAAGTACACATAATTTATGTACGTTTTTTTTTTATAAGTAAAATAAGATTTTATTTCATCAAGGCAAAGCCCAAGTACGCAAGAAGTATGCATGGAGAACACCTAGTTACGTTAGGATCTAGAAATGGATACAAGAAAATTATGGGACCTAAGAATTCATATAACTTTTTAATTAGCAAGCCTACATGATTTAAGTACACACATTAAGAATGGGAAGCACACTATCCAGGCCTTAATCAAAAGAGACTCCCTAGGTTGTGTTCTGATCACCTTCCTATCCTCCTTGATTGTGGAGGTCTTCATGGAGGCCCAAGGTAATTTAAGTTTGAGAATATGTGGTTGAAGTCAAAGGATTTCTTGACAGAGTCTGACAATGGTGGTTTTCTTACCAATTTCATGGAAACCCAAGTTCTCGCTTGCAAATTGAAGTCTCTGAAGAAAGATTTGAAGGTGTGGAATGAGCAAGTGTTTGTTGATGTGGAAGGCCAAAAAAATACTCTCTTGGAGGAACTCAAGGGATTGGAAGAGAGAGGGGGAACTATTTGAAGCAGAGAGGGCTCGTAAAACCCAAGTGACTGCGGATGTTGAAAGGGTTTCTTTTTTGGAATCTTGGAGAAAAAAGTCTCGAGCATTATAGTTGAAGGAAGGTATAGATGCACCAAGTTCTTCCTCTAGGTAGCTAACTCACGTAAGAGAAACAATGCTACAAAGATGTTGGTAATTGATGGGTGGCTTCCTCCAACCAAACTGAGGTCACAGATCACATTGTCAATCACTATGAGAATTTGGAGATTGAGATTAGATGGGCTTGCTTTTGACGTTCTTGGACCAGCTCGAAAGGTCGTTTGACGAGTTATAGGTTAGACAAGTATTAAAATGCAAGGCAGGTGACAAAGCTCTAGGCCCAGATGGCTTCTCAATGACTTTTTTTCAAACATGTTGGGAAGTGCTTAAAGAAGACATCATGGGGGTCTTCCATGAATTTCATGAAAATGGTAGGTTTGAAAAAAGCGTAAATGCAACTTTTATAGCACTCATACCAAAAAAGCTTGGCATTGTAGAGGTAAATGATTATCGTCCCATTAGCTTGGTGAGCAGATTTTACAAAATTCTCTCCGAAGTATTGGCAAATAGATTGAGCAAGGTGTTAGAGAAGTTCATATCGAAGCCTCAAAATGCCTTTGTCAAAGGTAGGCAAATCCTTGACTCGGTGCTTATTGCCAATGAAAGTTTGGATAGTAGACTCAAGTTGGGAGAGATGGGGCTTTTGTGCAAGCTGGATATGGAAAAAGCCTATGATAATGTCAACTGAAGATTCTTACTTTACATACTCGAGAGATGTGACTTTGGTATGAAATGGTGTACTTGGATCCATCATTGTATCTCTACTGCTTGTTTATCTATAATTTTTAATGACTCAGCAAAAGGCTTCTTTAAAAGCTCACTAGGATTGAGACAAGGTGATCCTCTATCTTTGCTACTTTTTGTTTTTGTGATGGAAGCTTTTAGTAAGATGATTTTAGGTGTTGTGGAGGGTGGGCTCATATCTGGATTCTCAGTGGGGGAGGCAACTATTGCCTTGCTCAACATAGCTCATCTATTATTCATCGATGATACCTTAATCTTTTGTGGAGCCAACTACGATCAAATTCATGCTTTGAGGGCTGTCCTATTAAGTTGCATCAGGGTTGAAGTTGTATTAGGGTTGAAGGTGAACTTGGCGTAGTGTTAGTGGGGAATGTTCCTAATGTGGAGAGTATGGCTTCCATTTTGGGATGTAAGATATCTCAGTTGTCCATGAAATATCTTGGCCTCCCGTTAGGTGCTACGTTAAAGTCGAAATCTATTTGGGATGATGTTCTAGAAAAAGTGGAGATGAAATTAGCTAGTTGGAAGAAGATGTATTTGTCCAAAGGTGGTAAGGTCACCTTAATAAAAAATACTCTTTCCAATTTGCCAACTTACTTCCTCTCATTATTTCCGCTCCCCACCAAGGTGGCTTATCGCATGGAGAAACTCCAACGTGACCTCTATTTTTTTTGTTTTTGGGGGAGGGGGGGGGGGGATTTCACTTGGTGAAATGGGCCACAATATGCTCTCCCATTAAAGGAGGATTGGGTATTCGGAACTTGAAATCTTTCAGCAAAGCCTTGCTTGGCAAATGGCTATGGAGATGTCACAATGAACGAGGGCATTGTGGAGAATTGTCATTGAATTGAAACATGGGGAGAGGATGGTGTTCTAATGAGGTGAGTGGGCCTTACAAAGTGGGATGAGAAGAGGTTAAGATACATATGCAAGAAATATTTGCTTTACTGTGGATAATGGATCCAAGGTCAAGTTTTGGCATGATATATGGTGCAGCGATAGGGCACTCAAGGGAACTTATGCACAAGTTAATGGTTTAGCAAGAATCAAAGAAGTCTTGATTGCTGACCTATTAATCATCTCCAATGAAATGTTACATTCCTTAGAGATGCTCAAGATTTGAAAATTGATGTTTTTTTCAGCGTTCTTTGGCATTGCGGCCACCTGTTTGTTGCGGAGGGGGGTGGGGGGACAAGATTTTTTGGTGCCCCTCGAAGAAAGGGATATTCGTAGTCCGCTCTTTCTACCAAGCCATGACCACGCACAACACAAACCCATTTCCATGGAAGAACATTTTGAAGACAAAGGTACCTCTAAGGGCAGCAGTTTTTGTATGGACAACTTCTTTGGGGAAGACCCTCACTTTAGACAACTTGAGGAAACGTCGAATCATCATCATGGATTGGTGCTGTATTTGCAAGAAGAGCGGAGGGTCTGCTGACCATCTACTACTTCAGTGTGAGATTGCCATGACTTTGTGGAATGAAATCTTTGCTTGGTTGGGACTAGCTTGGCTGACCATCCTTGCTTCTTGTAGAGGCATTCGGGGCAACTCTCAAATTGCATAAATATGGAAGATGATCCCAATATACCCATGGTGGTGCATTTGGAGGGAAACAAGTTTTGAAGATCAAGAGCGGTCAATGGATGAGCTTAGAAACTTATTTTTCAATACTTTACTCCATTGGTCGATTGTAATTGATTTTCATGGCATAACCTTTCATGAATTCCGTGTATCACTAACTGGCACGCTTAGGTGTTGCTCTTGTATATGTCCCGTATACTTGGGCTCTTGTCTACTCTTTTTGTCAATAAAAATTTGTTTACCGATCAAAAAAAAAAAGTACACACATTAAATGAATGATGTTAAGAAGAGAGAAGATTTGTTACATGCTTTAAATATGTTGAAAATTGGTGACAGTTAGCAAAGGAACACATTATCTTTCACTAAGAGTTTTTCCTCACAAAATTAAAAGTTTTATTTGTCAAAAAGTTGATATGTTTTACCATAAAAAATTGTATTTAAAAATTTATAAAAAATAAAATAAAAGAGTTTAGAGAATAAGAGAGGTACTGGACAAAATTGGCAAATGAGACAACTAAAATCAATTTGGTGGCAAAACAAAAAGGGCCTATTTACTAATGGGAAAGACCGGATTGGAGGAAGAAGTTAGATTGTATATATAGACGATTTTCATATGCATACAAGATTTTATTCATCCTATTGTTCTTCATATTTTCTCTAAGTTTTTGTTTTTCCTCTTAATCTGTTATATCAACCTATTGTTACATCAGCCTCTTGTTATACACGGTTCATATAGCTTTTTCTACGACCTTTTTTCCGGCAGCCTGCTTCACCCTTGGTTCTACTGGATTTTTTCTTGCTTTAACTGCTAGAAATTCCTTATGCTATTTCCTAATGGTATCTAGGAATAATGATTCTCGATCCCTCCCATTAGCCAAGAAGTCAATATTCTCTGACAACTTGCTTTCATCTTGCTGCGGCCTATTTGTGCAACACTGTTAATAGTCCAATTATCAGAGGCATTTAAGTGGGGCTGTCTATCTCATGTGTATATGATCTGCAGGACAATTCAGATGATGACAATCAATCTTTTACTCGAGATAAGAGGAATCACTTACGAGGGGTTCCAAGGAAGGATTTCCCCAAGTATGGTTTCAATGTTGGAAAAGGTGATTCTTCAAGGAATAGGATACCTGAAGGAAATATATCCACAAACCAAGATGATAAATATGAGCCTATTCGCAAGAGCAAACGGATCTCTAAGAGACGCTTGGTGGATGAAGCACTTGGTGATGGAGATGATGATGATGATGATGATGATGATGATGATGAGATTAGATACCTTGAAAAACTCAAAACATCCAAGGCTACCATGGATTACAATGTGGAGTATGAACATTACGAGGAAGGAGGGAATGGGAAGCAACGGAAGATATCAAGGGCAGTGAAAAGTAATGTTGATGGAGAATTGGATGTTGATGTGGATGGTCATCATCCATCGAGATCAGGCAAGGAGGGTAAGAAAACTCGGTTTCAGAGGATATTTGAAGATACTGATTATGTAGAAGAGGAAGATCCAATCTCAGATGGTGAGGTCAACTCTAATAAAAAGAAAAAAAAAACGGAGTTTGTTGATTTATTGGGTGATAATAAGAAGGAAATGACAGTCACTACGCGTCAAAGGGCCCTTCAAACTGGCAAAGATGTCTCTTCCAGCTTTGGTGCGAGTCTAATTGAGTTCCCAAATGGCTTGCCACCTGCTCCACCTAGGAGTGCGTAATTTCCACTATTATGCTTCTGTCATTGTTATTGTTATAGCTATACCTTCTGCTGGTTATTGTTGAAATTTCTTTACATCTTAACTGTCTTTTTTTTTTTCACTTTCTTTCTTTTTGTGTTTTGTCGACAGAGCAAAAAGAGAAACTTTCTGAAGTGGAGCAGCAGTTGAAGAGAGCCGAGGCCCTTCAGAGACGTAGGATGCAAGTGGAGAAGGCAGCTAGGGAATCTGAGGTTTAGCCCCTTCCTTTTCTGATTTTGTTTTTCTTTGCATTTTGAATTGCACAAATGATGGATGTAATTCATGTGTTTTCCTTTCCTTTTGACTGGAATTTTAGGCTGAGGCGATTAGAAAAATCTTAGGCCAAGATTCAAGTAGGAAGAAGCGGGAAGATAAGGCAAAGAAAAGGCAGGAAGAATTGGCACAGGTAGCAAGTCATGCATTAGTGCTCTTGCTCTTATTCACGGTTGTTGATTTGTTCTTTCCTTTTATATGCTGCTCGTATATTTGGGCCGTCTTCATCTGTTTTTCATTAAAGAAATTATTTATTGGCCAAAAAAATTAAAAGATCATGTGATGAAGCAGTACTCTCAATCTTCATACTTCTGTAATCTAATGCAGGAGAAGGCTGCAAATTCTATGGTACTTGCATCAGACACTGTAAGATGGGTGATGGGTCCCTCAGGAACAGTTGTTACATTTCCTGATGAAATGGGCTTGCCAACTATATTTGATTCCAAGCCTTGCAGGTAAACAGAGAATTTTTAAGAATTCTTGTATCAATTCTCAATAATGGCTTTCAACCTTAATCTATTAGACTTCTTTTATATTTGGTCATCACGATCTGTATTAGAATTCTTGTATCAATTCTCAATAAGTAGGTTGTCTTCCTGAGTGATTGTTTAGTAGGAGCAGGTTATTTGTTGAAGTTGCATACCTGCCATCAGAAGACCCCTTCAAAAATGTCTTTCAACCTTAATCTATTAATAAGTAAAAGGTTTCTTCTCTAAAGACTTGTATATTAGATGGAACATTATGGATTTCTGGAGATTAGATTTTCCTGGAGTTGTTTTCTTGCACATTGTACCATGCTTTGTTAGTCTTTGCTCTTGCCTCTATGACAGCTGATGGTTTGGTGTATTTTTTAAAACTGTTTTTTTGTGTGGATGTTAGTTATCCCCCTCCCCGTGAGAAATGTGCGGGGCCATCTTGCACAAACCCGTACAAGTACCGGGATTCCAAGTCGAAGCTCCCCTTGTGCAGTCTCCAGTGCTACAAGGCAATAAATGAAAAGATGCAGCCTTTAACAGCCTGCTAATCAGGCGGATTTGGCCATATGGCCTTAATGTGCGTCTGTATTTTACTGCAGTCTCCGGTATTCTTGCACTGCTGTCTGTATTTTACAATTAGATTCAATCCTGTCACCGCTAGTTGTTTGTGATATCCCTAATAACAGATCAAATTTCTGTATATGAAAGAAATTATCTTCCCCTCTTCTTCTTCCTTTTTATTTTTTATTTTTTTGCTTTAGGACTTCAGATATTGGGGCTGAAAAGAGCAGTGCTTTGAAGATTCATTGATTTGTGTGAACTCCTAAAAAATTATGGTGAAATATTTGGACTTTCTATCCAAAACCCAAAACTATTGCTTTTACGAGATATTTTATATTGAGTAATTCTATATACAATCGTGAAGTGTGTAAACACCGCGTAATCGTTTTAAAAGAGTGAGGTTCATTATTAAAAAATTATTTTTTTCATGTGGGTCTTATGCTTTATTTATTTATTTTTAAAGCGATTACGTGGTAGTTACACAATTTACGATTGTAAATATTTTTCTCTTTTACACTATCCCAAGCATTTATAATGTTATTTTGGATTTTAGGGGACCGAGAATAGTCCGATAGTGCAAATGTATTTTTTTTATTTTGTTTTTTCTTTCAAACATATTTTAAATATTTTTAAAAAATAAAAAAGCCATGAAAAAAAAGATAAAGTATCGGTCAAAATGAGGGCACCATTATCGGTCTACCTATTATTCTCTCCAAAATTATATATAAAAAAAAAAAACAACTTTGCTAGGCGCAGTCGGCATATACAAGCGGCAGGTAAACGTGAATAAAAAAAAAGTAAAAAGTACAAATCAAACCAGACCCCTCTCTCTCTCTCATTCTCTCTCTCTTTCTCAATAACTTTCTTTCTTTTTTCGGTTTCTTCTTTCTCGTCTCTCTCTGTTTTTCCTTGTTTTTTTTTTTTTTTCTAGGATCAATTATTTTGTGGTTGGTTCTGTATTTTTTTTCTTACTTTTGTTTCATGATTCCATGATTTTATACTCTACTATTTCTTGGATGCGGTTGGGGAAGATGATGTCCACGACTATTTGCACCAAGCGATGGAGTAGTGATTCTTGCTGATTTTTTTGCAATTTTCCGATCCTTTTAATACTCTGAAGCTGCATGAACCTGTTTAAGAACCAACGGAAATGACTCGATCAACCATAGCGCCAACGGCAATAATAGTATGATTCATTGTACAGGTTTTCAAAGTAGCAAGAAACTGCCTTTTAGAAATTGTATAGATTCTCAATTCGTTTATTTGCCAAGCCTTATATTCTGGAAAATCAATAGATCCGTGAACTTCGTGCTCCGTGGTCTTCATGCTCCGTGGTCTCCGAAGGGACGAAGGGAGTGGGAGAGTCTAGTCTGGCTCTTCGAAGTTTCGTGATCAACAAAGGGAGGTGCAGAGTTCAAAGGAATGAGGGAGAGAGTTCTAAGATCAAAACGACATCGTTTTATTTTCCACGTGGCCACTAATTACACGGCGACGACCCGTGCCGATTGCTTTTAACTTTTTTGAAAAAAAAATTATTCATAATCCTTACGGCTTAAACCATACACCTACTTTTATTTTTTATATTTTTAGAAATCATTTCCCAAATATAAAACATTCTTTGCCTCCTGCAAGGTTTTCCCGTTTTCGAGGCAAATTCCCAAATTCCACACATTTCTTGCCCTTTTGAATAAGTCAGAATTCAGCGTGCACGCCAAGTTGGGCCATCTATTATTCCTTCAAATTTATCTCACCTATAAATATCACCCCCACATACGCTTTCCTCATTCTCATTTTCCCCAAAGCCCCTCGCCCTGACCTTCCTTTCTTCTCGAAACTTCTTCTAGGTTTTCCTCTTTTGTTTTCAGACTTCTCGGTGTCTCGTTGTTTTCGGATCTTCAGGGTAAGCCTTTCTTCCAGAAATATTTATACTAATCTAACGTTACATTGATCTGATTATCGATTGGAGTTGTTAGGGTTTACTTTACCCCTTTACGGGTTGATGATGTTTTCGTTTGGTTTGTATGGTTTATTTTGTACGAATTTGCTCATTGACTGCTTGATTGATCTGATTTTCGATTTGGAATCGCTTTCCGGATTTAGATCTAACGCTTTTACGTTTCGATCATCTTTTTGTTTGTATCTGTGTCGTACATATGGATTTCATGTTTTACCGTTTAATTTCTCTTATTTTCATCGGAGTTCGAAATAACGTTTTGTTTGAGGGTGCGGATCACACTTTTACGGCTGGAGAATCTTTCGCTTTGGTTTTTATCTTTTACCTATCAAAAAAATAATCTTTTGCTTTGGTTTCTTCTGCTTTTTGGGAATTCGGTATCTGTTTTGATTGCTCTGATTTTCTTTCCGAAATAGGATTTTTGTAACTTTGTGATTATCATGGATTTTTCATCGCACTGATTTAGTTCTGGGATTATATAATTTTTATTTTTGGGAATAGTACTTATCCTTTCAAATTGTTGTGGCTTTTAATTTTTCTTGTAATTGTTGTTAGGTTTTTTGTATTTGTGCATCTGTTCACTTTGTTGAATCTAGATCTTGTGCAAGTTTGTTTTCTTTTTTTTGCCGTAATTCCAATATGGTCCGACAAGCTAACCAAAGGAGAGTTTTTTCCCATAAAGAACAATTAAACCAAGAAAAGTATAAAAAAAAAAAAAAAAAAAGAATTAAGCTTGCAAGGAAAATTGGGTTTTTCCTCTGCCCAAGATGCTTTTATCATGGGTTAAATAAATTTCTTATGCCCAAGTACGGGCCAAGTTTTGATTAAATAACACGAGGATTTTTTTTTTGTTTAATATGTCAGTGTTAATTATGGACAAGTTTTAATTATAATTTGTTTTTTTGGAGAAATGTGGTTTCCTTGGTTTTGTGGGTATATCTTAGTTGATAAAAAAAATTAGTTGATTTTGTATAGTTTAGTTTTTTATGTTATTCATACAGTTTGTGAATTGGTGGATCGTTTTGTTTCGATTGATCTTTTCGATAACCAATTGCTAGTGGGCATAAATCTCGTTCAGAATTTCGTTTAGAAGGGAAGCTAGGGGGTGTGATTGTGAGAGAGAGGCTATCCAACGAAAACTTCTGGGAAGCCTCACTTCTTAGACATTGAAATCGAAAGAAATAGAGGAGCTCTTCTGATGCTGAACCACAATCAGCATACTACAAACTCTTGATTGATTGGATTATGTTAAATTCGTTATGCCTTTCAATAATATGAAGTTTGACATTAGCTTTAGCATGTGTCAGTATCTTGTGTGATTTCTTGTGTTAAAAGAATTTTACGGCTACCTGGCATTATATTCTTTTGAGTCATGCTACAGTTACGGATGCAAGTCTATGGAAGTTCCTCGCACGGCAATTTTTGCCTTTAGTTTTTTGCATTTCCTCTATATTTCTATCATTTTTTGTTTTCTTTAGGTTATGTTTTCTTTTTGCTTGCTGATTCTGATTATGTTTGCATATTTATCTGTCTACAGATGCAGATCTTTGTCAAGACTCTTACTGGAAAGACCATAACTCTCGAGGTGGAGAGCTCTGATACTATTGATAACGTCAAAGCAAAAATACAGGACAAGGAGGGAATTCCCCCAGACCAGCAGAGGCTTATCTTTGCTGGAAAGCAACTCGAGGATGGCCGAACTTTGGCTGATTATAACATCCAGAAAGAATCCACCCTCCACTTGGTTCTTCGTTTGAGAGGTGGGATGCAGATTTTTGTCAAAACGCTCACTGGAAAGACTATTACTCTTGAAGTTGAGAGTTCTGACACCATTGATAATGTGAAGGCAAAAATTCAGGACAAAGAAGGAATTCCCCCAGATCAGCAGAGGCTGATTTTTGCTGGAAAGCAGCTCGAGGATGGCCGAACTTTGGCTGATTACAATATTCAGAAGGAGTCTACACTCCACCTGGTTCTCCGCCTCAGGGGTGGTATGCAGATCTTTGTTAAAACTCTTACAGGAAAGACAATCACCTTGGAAGTTGAAAGTTCAGACACAATCGATAATGTGAAAGCAAAGATACAAGACAAGGAAGGTATTCCTCCAGATCAGCAGAGATTGATATTTGCAGGAAAGCAGCTTGAGGATGGACGAACATTGGCTGACTACAATATCCAGAAAGAATCCACTTTGCACTTGGTCCTCCGCCTCCGTGGTGGAATGCAAATCTTTGTCAAGACCCTTACTGGAAAGACTATTACCCTGGAGGTTGAGAGCTCTGATACAATTGACAATGTGAAGGCAAAAATTCAGGATAAGGAAGGTATCCCTCCCGACCAGCAGAGGTTGATATTTGCTGGAAAGCAACTTGAGGATGGTAGGACATTGGCAGATTACAACATCCAGAAAGAGTCTACTCTTCATTTGGTTCTCAGGCTTCGTGGTGGGATGCAGATTTTTGTAAAGACCCTCACTGGAAAGACCATCACCCTTGAGGTGGAGAGCTCTGATACGATTGATAATGTCAAAGCCAAAATACAGGATAAGGAGGGGATCCCACCAGATCAGCAGAGGCTTATTTTTGCCGGGAAGCAGCTTGAAGACGGCCGCACCCTGGCGGATTACAACATTCAGAAGGAGAGCACTCTACATCTTGTCCTCCGCCTACGAGGTGGTATGCAAATATTTGTGAAGACGCTGACGGGCAAGACAATCACACTTGAGGTGGAAAGTTCTGATACCATTGACAATGTGAAAGCTAAGATTCAAGACAAGGAGGGGATCCCGCCTGATCAGCAGAGGCTCATCTTTGCAGGAAAGCAGCTCGAGGATGGTCGCACACTGGCAGATTACAATATCCAGAAGGAGAGCACCCTGCATCTTGTTCTTCGCCTTCGTGGGGGTTGTGTTTAGTGCTTCATTGGTGATAGTAGGTTCAAGTTGGGTCTTTGATCGTTTGTGTTAGGGTTTGTTGAACAGTAGTATAAAGTCTCTTTGCATTTGTTTTGATGGTACTCGAAATATGGTGTGAGTAGTAATATGTTTGATATGGTTATGTTTGTCGCATTTTATTCTATGGAACTTTTCCTCCTTGACTGGTGGTTGTTTCTTCATGGTTATTTTTTAACGTGTTGCAATTGTGCTAGTCGCGGCAAGCACTGCTAGGGATGATAGACTTGAATCTGACTTATTTTCTCTTCATTTTTGTTTCAACAATGTTAGGGATATCGGTGTCCCTGACTCCCTATCATTCTTCTATTTGCTTGATATAAACATTAACATATTTTCACAACACATTTTATAACAATATTATAAGATGAGGATATTTTTGTAAAATGATGTTACTTTTATAAGATGTTTTACAAAAATATTCCTCATTTAAAGCAAAGTTGTGTAAAGTGTTATGAAAAATGTTGTGTGTAAATCATTTTCCTTTTGCTTTAGGTTCTTCTCTCTTTCTGTGCAATAAAATCAGTAAGTTGATTCATCTTGTAGTATTATTGGAACTATGAAGTACTCATTCAAAACAAAATAAGATGTGGCATTATGTGTTGGGATAAAAGTGGAATGAAAGTATTGTATGACATTACTCAAAACCAAAAACGAGAAAGAAAATGACCATCAAGCCTGAAATGGGAGTCTCTAGAAAGTAATAGGTAGCTTCATTTGGGCATCTCGACCACGAGACATCAGAAAAGATAACTCGTGTCAATAATGGTGCACTCGTGAAAAATAAAAGGGAAATACTTTGTATTCTAAGGATCTCTACCAACATTGGGGCTCGGTACATTTTTTTCTTTTTTTTTTTTAGTGATTAAAAAAGTACTTTTAAACGATATTGTGAATTTTTAAAAAAAAAATATTTAAGGATATAAAAAAATGTATGAAAAAAAAGCATTTAGCATTCTCGGGAGAATTTGTTGTGCTGCACAACTCCAAATGAAAAAAGGTTCCTACTACAAGAATCAATAGTGGTGAAAAGTATTGGTAGTGGCTTCTCAATCTTCATCTTCATCTTTAAATTTAAAGAATATGTCTTTAAATTCATCTACATTGACTTATACATTTTCAAATTTTTGCATAACTATAAATAGTGCTTCTTCAAATTTGAAGAAGCACTATTCATTCTTCAAATATTATTTTATTATTTTATTTTTCTCTCCTACTCATTAAAATTAACTTTATAGAATTTATGTTAAGATGATTTTGATACATGAAATTTGTGTTAAGTTGATAATATAAAGTGGATGCTAATTATAAAATATATATAAAAAATAATTTTAGGAAACAAATAAAAAATAAAAAAAAAAATATTTTATTATTATTTAGTTCAAATATGCACAAATTAATGTGAAAATTTTTCTTCATATGCAATATCATTCTTCAAAAGAGGTGATTTTACATATAAAGATGCATAAACCACTACCAATGCTCTAAGACTATTGGTCGATAGACCATATTTAAAAAAATGAAAATAGTTTATCGATCACTATCGTCAGTCGCCGCTACGAGTAGTGTACAATCTTCTCTAATGGAGATAATACTTTCATAGGGAAATGCTTAGGGTCCCCATTTTGGGTCCTGAGCATTTCTATCGATACTATTTTTTTTCACTTAGTGATTAAGTAAGTGTTTTTTTAATAATTTTGTAAATATTTTTTTTAAAAAATGTTTAAAGATATAAAAAAATGCATGAAGAAAAGAGAAAAAAATGAGACATTTGGCCTTCTCATAGCATTGGCATTGGTTTTATCAAAACTATCTCTAAAATTTAGGTAAAAGTACATGTTTTGCATAAAGCCAAAACCATTCAAGCCATAACCCCATATTAAATTAGTCAAAATAATAATAAAATATTATTTTTTTAATAATAATATTTTTATTTATTTTTCATATTTTGCAACTATACTATCTATATATTAATTAATCATTTATTTTTATTTAAATTATTGTTTCCAACTTTTTTTCCTCGACCTAATTGAACCTGTAATTCATGTGGCTAGAATCAAGAGAAGGCCAAAATCATTTGCAACCTTGAATTCATGTGGGCACGGGCACCTAGAATGAGAGTAGATTATAGGATAGAAATGTGAAGTTTAAAAAAAAAAATGCAGAATGTATTGATATCACTTTTGGAATAAAATATCACTTTTAAAGATCAATAATTCATAAATATGAAATTAGACTTAGAAATAATGTAGCTCAAATTTAGAGTTCTCATAATTTGATCATTTCATTATATTCTTTTAAATTTTGATAAAATACTTATATTTGACTAATCCAATACCAATGTTTTCATTTAGCAGTGTTGGGCCACTACGGTGGATTTAGCACTTAATGAATGCAGCCTTCTCTCTCTCATCTTCCGTGCTGTTTGGGTGAATTGGAAAAAGTGTGCAGGGGTGATTTGGGCTTGGCCCACTGAAAGAGCGCATTGGAGACCAGAAAATTTAGACCCAAATTCCTAAGAATTAATCTTTCCATTATCTTATATATCACATACTATAATTTTTTTTTAATTTTTTTTATTTATTTCTCTTATTAAATGTATATTATATGGATAAAAAATACAAAAATATAAATATTTCAAAAAGAGTAAAATAAAAAAAATAAAAAACACATTAGTAGGTGGTGTGTAGAATGATAAATAACAATGGTCAATTCCCAAAAGGCTTTCCTCCGTCTTACAGTATCCGCATTCCCAAACGGCTCCCCACGGAATGAATACATGAATGCAAATTCCCTCCTCTTCCAGAATTTTCAGAAAGAAAACCCACGCGCTCACTAGGAGTATTGTTAACCAACACAGCTACTTCGTCTAAACTCCCCATGGCTAGGGTTCCCAGCAAGCACGGTCGCGATCAAGCTCTGGTACGCTTATCTTTTTCCTCGCTCATACCTATACAAATTTCAGGCAACAACTTTCCAATTCTTGCTTTTCCCTCCTTTTCGAAGGGATGACGTTGGTCTATTTTCTGTTTTCTAATTTCCCATTTGTGGAAATGTTTGTTCGGTTTATGTAAACTAATTTGAATGCTTTAGGTTATGAAGATGGTTTTTTTTTTTTGTTTAGACATAGACACTGGAACAATCTAATTTGTGCTTAAAATATTGCATGCTGTTTTTTTTTTTCTTTTTAATTATATGTTTTATGTATATGGGTTTTGAATGGTTATTTCTAATGTGTGTTCTTATAGAGTGATGGTTGTATATAGGATTTCCAGGGATTTTTGAATGACTTGCAGGATTGGGAGCTTTCTTTCAAGGATAAAGACAAGAAAATGAAACCCCAAGCTCCTCAAAAGGAGAAATCGGTAAGGATTTTACTAATCCATGAAAATTTAGAATGTTTCCTTGACATTACAATTAAAGTTTGTAATGTTATTTATAAGAAAATAGGGCAATTATTATAAAAAATTGGGTACAGAGAAATGTTATTGTGATCATGATGTCTTTTTTTTTTTTTTATAAGTAGCTCATGATGCCTTAAGTAGCTGAATAATTGTTATGCTTTCATTCTTACTAGCATCATGCACTTGAAAAAGTTAATCGTATTTAGTGAGAAACGATTTACTTGCTTCAACATCATGTCCTCTGTATCTTTGAAAAACTGATAGTATGTTATAATAAATGAAAACTTTGGAGTCGAGTGGTAGTTTTTTATCATGAATTTTCCTGTATGAAGAAGAAATGTGGAGACTGAAATTGGTCAGACCAACCCAACCGGCAATTTCCAACAACTCTCTGGTGCTTCTAGATTATGTGGTGGATGTGTTGAGTTTGAAGAATAAGGCAAAGTTTAGTTGAGATGTCTTGTTTGTAATTCTCCGATGATATAATGACATCATGTGTGCGGATCAACATGTGTTATTTTATGACAAATATATGATGCATGATATTCTTGGGAATTTTCATAGGTTTCTTCATCTCGGAGTACTGGAAAAATTCCCAAATTTGATTATTCAAGGAGTAATGCAGGAGAATTTGATTACAAGAATTATGGCGTAAATCCAATATCAAGCAGTCTTATAACTGAAGAGAGTTTTCCTGATGCTACTTCGGAGAAAGAACTGGTAGGAGATGCTCTCTTCAGTAGGTTTTGATGATTCAGGCTGTTTGTGCGACTATGCTATTGCCAATGATTCTAATCATGAAATCTGTTGCACTTTCAAGGGTAATGAGCATTTTAAGCAGAAGAAATTTAAGGAAGCAATTGAATGTTATTCAAGAAGCATTGCCTTGTCACCAACAGCAGTGGCTTATGCAAATCGAGCAATGGCCTATCTCAAAATCAGAAGGCAAGTTTTGTACAGAATACTCTATTTTTTTCCATTTAGACATCAGGTAAACGTGTTTTTTTTTTTATAAGTACATCAGGTAATCTTAAAAACTTGCTTTACTTATCAAAAAGTACATCAGGTAAACATGTTTTAGAGATGCAGAAAACAGTCCCTTCTTTTTGGTGTGTGCTTATATTATATACACTTTTGAGTAGCAGAAAGTTTCTGCATATCTATTAACTTGCACTTTTATTTTTGTGTTTAACTGCCTTTGTAGTGGTCCTAGTGGTTGTAAGTCATGAATACTATAACCTTGTTTCCATTTTTTTATTTTCATATTCTTATTCATTAGATTCCAAGAAGCTGAAAATGACTGCACGGAGGCCTTGAACTTGGATGATCGATATATAAAAGCATACTCACGTCGTGCAACAGCTAGAAAGGAACTTGGGAAATATAAAGAATGCTTCGAGGGTACGCTATATCCAAAACTATATCTTGATTCTTTGAGATTATTAAATATATTTTTTGTACTGATTTTTTGGGTATCTGATCTGTCTGATATAGTGAATATAGCTGCTTGCAGATGCTGAGTTTGCCCTGAGGTTGGAGCCTCAGAACCAAGAAGTTAAGAAACAATATACTGAGGCCAGGTCTTCGTATGACAAAGTAAGCATTTCATCCTATCAAGTTGTTTCTAGTGTATTTAAACCTGACCCCCCTTCTCCCAAAAAGAAATTTGTTTCTAGTTCTTGTCACGAAACTCTTTTTTCTGTTGTTTTCTATTGACGTAAATTATATGCTACAAAAAGGCTGGTATACCTGTAAAGGCCATAATCTTTGTAACTTTTATGTACTTCATCTTTATTCCAGGCGATTCTTCAGAAGGTGTCTGGACCATTGAGAGGCTCCATGCAAGGAATGCAGAAAGTAGGAAGCTCAGAGAGCAAGGTTAATGGCCACAACATTCATCCTGTCTTAAATAATATTCAAGGGTCAGAAGTGGCTACTCTTCAAGATCATGCCAAGGTATTAGCAATTAGAGATTTAGGTTAGGTTTGGATAGTGAGTTGAGATGAAAGTTGAATGAGATGAGATGAGATGAGATGAGATCAACTCTGAATTCAAATGGGACCTAATTTCCTTTTCCCATGGCATGTGAATAAAAGTGTTTATTTGGTAAGGCCAAACACCAAATCCAGCACAGCCTTATCGATTCTCCTGTCGTATAGCATGTTTGTGTTTCTGAGCAACAGCATTGATCTCATGAAGAAAGTGTTGCATGGTGTTTATCAGGTTTTGTTGCAATATATTTGACCTAGTCATATAGCTTTTTGTCGAAATTTCTGTTCTGGTTTTTCTTGCTGTGTAGTTGTCCCCCCCCCCCCCCCCCCCCNAACACATTTAATGGATTAATCTCTTCTTCTTGCCAGACCATTGTACAGATTGGTTCCACACAGGGTGATAGATGTAAGAAAAATAGATGAATAGAGGTGAATTATCGTAAGAAAAAGAGATGAAGAGTTTAATTATTATTCAATAATTCAATCTAGTCATCTATCCATCAATTGGCGATTTTCAATCTGGCTAATATTATGTATATCTTATTGATAAAATACTTGATACTCTGCCAAGTGATGGGTAGATGATTCTAGAATCCCCCCTCCCTCATGGTATAATATTGATAAAATACTTGATACATGTTTAACTTACCTGTTGTCTTTTCTCCCTTAAATTTGATTCGTAATTCTGCTATGTTTTTCAAATGAATTTGACAAGAAGCACATAAAGAACTTGTGCCATTTTTTATCAAACTGTGATATTGGTAGCATAGTCTTATTTCCTCGTGCTTTTGACCTCTGTTGGCAGGAAAATGATGGACTAGTCCCTGCGAGGGCATCTGCATCTGTGGAGGAAATAGAAAGCAAACATGTGAAAGCCAGAAGTAGAGTAGGACAACAAGAAGTTGATGATTCTCGGGTAGATGCTATTCAGAGTTCTAGAGTGGACAGTGTTAAGGTTTATGATGAAATCCTTGCTCAACTGAATGCTTCTTTATATGCTTAAATTTAGGTGCTCAATCATGTGTATCTGTTCTGCTTATTGTTGGCACCCCTGTGTAAGTGTTCCATAGAATAGTTAGACAATTTTCCTGTTAAGGTAGTCTTTGTTTATAGGTAGCAAAGGGCTAAGGGCGTGAAAGGAGACGTCTTGAGCTTGTTGTTCCCTAGTAATTTGCTTCATAGGTCCACTGTCTTTTCATTATTGGATGATTTACCAACTCTTACTTTCAGAAACCCTTTGGAAATTTCTAGTCAAAGAATCACTTGTATATGAGAAAAAGAAATATTCTTTTGACTAGGATTTTCATGGCTGGTTTGAGGTCCACGGTCCCTTGACTAGAGAAAGGATGTTCAGTCTAAAGACTATAAGATGTTTGCTTGTAGCGAGGTGTGTTAATAACCTTAAGTACGTTCTCTTTTGATTCTGTCTTCTTTATTTGCTTCTCAGCCCAAGTCCCATTTTCTTCTGAACAGACATGAGCTCCTTTATTCTTGCTCTATTTTGGAAGTTTTTTTCGGTGTTATCAGTGATTGCTGTTCTCTTCCTTTCTTCTCTTTCGGTTTGACACGGCTCTCTTTATCATTTTCTCAGAAAAATCAACGAACTGGAACCCAAGAGCTGAAGACGTCAGTGCAAGAGCTCGCTTCTCAAGCAGCTTCTCGAGCTATGGCTGAAGCTGCAAAAAATATCACAACACCAAATTCAGCTTATCAATTCGAGGTTTCTTGGCAGGGACTCTCTGGTGACCGTGCATTACAGGCCCGTTTGTTAAAGGTGAGTGATATTATTTTTGAGATTTAATATTAGAGAGATTTATGTTTTTGATACCCCATTTAATATGCCTATGGCAATATGAAAATTCATGTTCATCTGGCTGCACCGCCCCTCCTTATGCAAAGTACCTAGACTTTATAGTGGCTTTCTTTTTGAGTCCCCAAAAGGAAACCAGTTGATGGATTGTTAGGCTCTGCTGGCCTGATCTTTTCATGCTAGGGCTGTTCTGTGAATTTTTTATTCATATGTAGTCTTAATTGATCGGCCAATTCACTGTGCCCTTTTAATTTGAGTCATAGTACTCATGCTAATGTTCTTTTATGCGACTGCACTATTTTTAGTTGATTCAATGATGTTGCCACTAATCATTGTTCCTCTTTTTTGTATTAGGCTGTATCGCCAACTACATTACCTCAGATATTCAAAAATGCATTGTCAGCTTACCTACTAATGGATATTATTAAGTGTGTTGCCACCTTTTTCACGTATGTACATATCTCTGGATGTCTTTCTCGAGTGCATATAATTTTCTGCCAGTGCTCCACATGGTGCTTAATTCCATTGCACTTGATACTTTTGGCAGTGAAGAAATGGATCTGGCTGTCAAATATGTTGAAAATTTGACCAAAGTTTCAAGATTTAACTTGCTCGTCATGTGCCTTTCATCTTCAGACAGGGATGGTAAGTACACGTGACTAAATTGCTTCAGTTTTTACTAACATGTGCCCATCATTTACGCAATGCTTACCCAGCTTTCGGTGATAAGAACTTCTGGTGGCTTGTGGATATTTGGCTTCTCATTTCGTTGATCCACAACATTGCCACATCCATGTAAATTAGTCTTGCTACCTAGCATTGCACAAGCTACATGCACAGCCTTAAATTAGCATGATACCTATTGATGTTGGTTGTTTCCAACGAAGGTCTCTTAGAAGTTAAAAAAGGAGGAAAGAAAGTTTAAATATTTTTACATTTCAGTATTTAAACCATTTTATAAAGCTAGTCGGATTAAGTACATTAGGCTTCTAATGCCCTGATCATCTGGTGAACAGATCTCCATAAGATTTGGGATGAAGTATTTTGTAGCAAGGCAACACCATTTGAGTATGCAGAGATGCTGGACAACCTTCGATCAAAATACCACCTTAAGCGGTGACAGACAAGTCCCGAAAGAGATGGTGCTCGAGCGATCTGAGTTTTTTTTTTTTTTTTTATCCTAAGCAATCATTGCACACAACTTTCTGGTCTTAATCTACTGGCTAGACCTGTACAAAAACAACCTACTAATGAGTTAAATATGTTCTTTGGCATCTTGTTCTTCTATAGGATCCCTTCAGGTCAAATCTATGATCCAAGGTTATGAGTTTGTGCATGTGTGTATATATATACACATGATCTTGATGTTATATCAAGCTTCTGACGTCGCCACGCGCGGCGTTTCTGGCATCTGCGAGTCTGGTTATTCCAAGATCGTTCAGCGGTTTTCCATCCAGTTAGATGCATGGGCTGCACGCGCTACAGCAGCCCCTTTTGTGCATTGTTTATGCAGTTTGCTGCTGTATAGTGCACGCGCTAGTGCTTTTGTTTGTTCTAGTTTGTATTTCTCTTTGTGTAAGGTTGTTTTAGATTAATAAAAACTCAAAAAAATTTGTCCTCCCTCCGCGTTGTCGGATGGTGGGGTTTGGTGTACCCTACCTTGCTTTGTCGGGGTATGGGGGCTGTGTATCCTCTGTCGTGTACAAAGGTGGTATTTTCTCTAAGACTTGGTCTTTAGAGTTTTACCGTCTGGACTAGACCTTGTCAGACACGTATGTGTTTTTAGGTGCTCTTAACGATTGTAATTGGCTTGTTTTCAAGTCATATTTGTATGTCCTTTCTTAATGAAGGAGGAAGATCCACTTTTATCAAAAAAAAAAAAGCCTCCATAATGTTATGGAGTAAACAATCATTATCCCAGGAAACATGTTGTGGGATCTAAAGTTTGCTGACTATTGTGGTCTATGACACATTCAATGAATCGATTGATTATAATTTGAAGGTTCTTGAAGGGCGTAGAACTTAAATTGCTTCTTGTGGACGGTGTGGAACTTCTTGTCCAACCTCAGTTCAGTTGGATTACAGGTGGACAAATTCAGACAATGGGAGAGGTACCTATTTTCAGTAACAGTATATTCTGGCATGCCCCCATCAACATGTCCCATTACGCTTATTTGGGAGAACATGCTAGTTAAGTGACACACTAAACATACCGTTGTCGTAAAAGTTCTCTACATCAATTTACATAATATATATATATATATTTATATTTTAACCATTTTAATGAACAATATAGACTGCACAATAAGTGGTGTTATTGCAAGTTTTATGCACTCTCACTTCTTTTAAAAAAGAATGAGGTTTAGTATTAAAAGATTTTATATCTATCTATTTTTTTTTAAATGAATGTATGAAATTTGTTATAAAATTATAAATATCATTTTGATAAATTAATTATGCATTATGCGATACTTTTCTCCGGGATAGGTTTGGGTACTGAGAGCACTTTGTAATATTTTATTATTATTTTATATTTTATTATTATTATTTATTTATTTATTATTATTATTTATTATTTTTTATTATTATTCAATGTTATATTATTATATTTTTATAACATTATCAACACTTTTCGAGAAATCTCACTCAAACGTAAACATCACCGCCACCAAAATTGTCGAGAGTCATGTTTGGCAGCTGGTGTCTCGTACTCTACTAATCTTTTACTCTATTTTTTTTAATGTATTGTAAACCTTTTTAGTTGTGATCAGGTCAACATCAGAGTAACATCATGGCTCACATTTCTTTGGGCATGTTGCTTTCCAACAACTTAGAATTCCTTGAGCCATAGTTGTTTACAAACTTTTAATTGGCCAACAAATTCTAGACAAAACAAAAGAAAATAAATTAATATAGAGTTGCTTGTGACTTCCTTAACATGCAAATACCAAGTTGAGGTTAGTAGGACAAGGAATTTAGGATAAGATAGGGCCTTAGAATACTAAGATGATATGAGATAGTTTTAGACTCAGTTTGAATACATAAACCTTCTTATTTCATCACAGTACATCCAATCTTATCATTACAACTTTTTTAAATTCTCATACAAAAATATAATAAACAATTTAACTTTTTCAAATCTCAAAATAAAAATAATACTAAAAAAATATATTCTAATAATATTTTATTCAACTACTATTCAAAATATCTCATTTTATCGCATTTGAACTATTATTCAAACCAATGTTTTGAATACTGTACTAGATGCTGTACCGATCGAGCCACTGAAATGAAATATTTCGATACCGGTACCGTTTCGTATACCATTTCGAGATAGTCGATATATGAATAAATTATATATAGAAATTATATTTTAAAATAATAGTCTATATATAAATAAATTATATATAAATACATATATATAAATTATAAATAGCCTAGTCTGAATTAGGAGTCAAAAAATAAGCTTGTAATTTGAAAATATGAAAAATAAATAAAAAATAAAAATAAGGCTGAAATATCAGTCGGTACAGACTGGTATACAAGTCGGTATAGGCCAAAATATCGACCGATACGACCGGTAAGAAACATATGGTGTACCTATACTGGTCCGGTGGCCAGTACAATACGGTATTCATAACCATGATTCAAACTCAATCTTAAATGAAAGTTGAATAAAATATTATTTTTTAATATTATTATTGTTTCAAAATTTGAAAAAGTTGAATTATTTATTATATTTTATATAGAAATTTGAAAAAATTAAAATAATGATATGAAATGAAACTGTTTCAGTATTATAACATGTATTAAGAGTTGTTTGTACAAAGCTAGGAATAGGATGGATATATGGCCTTTATTAGGGAGTCATGATACTGCCATTCCAATCCACCTAAGCTTACCAACTATAATAATGATGATGAGCATTGTGAATATTGTTGATTGGTGACATAAATTGTCATGTGCTGCACGGTTTAAGTGCCCTACTAATGAATAATGATGGTGTTCGTTATTCTTGCGTAATTTCCACCATTAAGGTGGTCCTAGACCTTTACATTATTCAACAACGCTGAATAAAGGAGTTCGATTATACAGACTCGGTCATATCTTCCACATGGGAATGAAACAAATGTCAAGACCATGAAAATAATAATTTTTTTTTTTAAATGAGGGATATTTTTATAAAGAGAAATTCTACATATAATCGTAAAGTACGTAAACGCCGTGTAATCACTTTGAAAAAAAGTGAGGTCTACTATTAAAAAATTAATTTTTTTTCCTGTGAATCCTATATTTTATTCACTTTTTTCAAAATAATTACGCGGCGGTTGCACAATTCATGGTTGTAAATATATATTTTTTTTATAAAATAACATTGTTTTATCTAAATACTATAAATTTAAATCATAATTATAAAAAATATTATAAAAAAAAAATTATGTGTATCATTAGATAATATTCCATAGTATATGTATGCAATGGTTCTTATCAGCAATAGTATTATTCATGATATGCAATAATTCTTATTATTAACTACAATATATTCGACATGATACGATAATCATGTGACGTGTGTGTGAGATGAAAGGTTGCACTTGTGTTTGAAAAGCTTGTAGAAGAAGTATTTATGATGAGATCAATCTTCACTTTATAGGGCATTTCATGATCAGGAGTAAGAACAAAGATAAGATGAACTCTTATGTTTTGTGGGAATCAAAAATACAATGAGTGGCAAACTCATAGAATATTAGATACCAAAATCATCTATTTTTCTATTCTATATACTGATTTTTATAATATACTATACATTAATCTATATATTTTTTCTTTATATTATTTAAATATTATATTTTAATACTTTTATTTCATTTAAAATATTTTCTCTAATTATTAATAATATTCTCATATATTTTGATATTTGCAATATCTCTCTTATACGATTCTATTCTAAAATTCAACTTTAATGTTTGTTTTACATGTTGAGAATTAGTTTAGTTTGAATTGAGAAACACTCTCAATCTATTTTATCTTATCACATCATTATAGCTTTCAGAAATTCCTACATGAAATACAATAAACAATTCATTTTTTTTAATTTCAAAACAATAATAATATTAAAAAATAATATTCTAAGAATATTTTATTCAACTTTTATCTCAATTCATTTCATCTCAACTCACTATCCAAATTTAATTTAAGTCACTAGGAGCTTGGGATTAAGATTGTGTTTGGTTGTTGAACCAAACTCAACTCCTCTCAAACCAATTATTAATTGGATCTATTATTTTTTTAACTTCTTATAAAAAAGTTAAATTCATCTCAATCTACTTCATATATTTTAACTTTAAAAGTTAAACTTATTTCAACCTAAAAAAATTTTAAAAAGTTAAAATCATCTCAACAGAATCTACAAAATATTACTATTTATAACTTAATTCATCTCATTTCATCTCAGAATCCATAAAATTTTTTCACTTGTTCACGTTTGTAAGGGAAAAAATCTGACTGCAATGCTTGAAATCCTCATTGAGTTTGGAACAAATTGCTTTTCCTTTCATGAAAAGTAGTAAAATTAATTGGAAGAACGTGCAAAGACGCCAAACACACAAGAGGAAAACAATGCGACGAGGGAGAGGGGCTTAAATGAAATATGGGAAAAGGCCGGCAGTGGGGAAAAGTAGTCATGAGGAGAGAGAAATGAATTTAAAAAAATTTGGAGTTGTGAACAGTAGACTAACAGAATCACTGTAGCAGCTTGTAAAATAAAAGTCATGTACGCTCAAATTATTTTACAATATTTAGGTTATGTTTGGGGGGAGAGATGAGATTTCTCATTTCTATCTCATCTTATCTCATCATTACATCTTTTTCAAATCTTCATATAAAATATAATAAACAATTCAACTTTTTCAAATTTTAATTTAACTTTTTCAAATCTCAAAACAATAATAATATTAAAAAAATAATATTTTAAACTTTCATCTTAACACTATTCACAAAATTTTCAAAAATTTTCATCTTATCTCAACATCCAAACCTAACCTAATTGTGGATGTATTTGTATACAATTTCGATAGTAAATTCCATTAAAAGTTAAAAATTAAATTATTTATTATATTTTATATAAAAATTTATAAAAATTATAATGATAATATGAAAAATGAACGGAGAGTAAGGCTACAAATTATACTCATATCCTTTTTTTTTAATTATTATTTTATAATTTATGTAAAATATGACACCTTTATTATCATGATTTTTCTTTAAAAATCCAAAAGGTTGATTGGTTACGCCGTTTCATCATTGCAAGATAGGAATAGTATTAGATTATAGTTTGTAGAACTTTTTCTGAATTTTAACATTAGTTTATAAAAGAGCATCTTTATTGGCTTGTCAAATGAGAAAGTTGATCAAAATTTATATAATTTATGTCAAAACATCCTACATTAAATTAGGTAAATCTAAAATAATTTAGATTTCTGCTATAGTGGTTGTCTAAGGATGGAGAGCTATAGTTGATTAATCAAATATTAAAATATTAATTTTTCACTCCAACTACACACAAAAGAATGACAATTCTAATCTGGGTATACAAAAGGGAATGACAATTTCTCACTCTAACCACACATTAATTTAAAATGTTATCACGTTATTTGTATATGATTTAAAAATTAAAATAAATTTAAAAAATCTGGGTATATAAGAGAGAAAATATTAGTGAAATTGGTAGTAAAATGTTACAATGTTATTTGGAAATATGAATTTTTTTAATATGAATTTAATTAGAATATAATTATTATTAATATTAAATTGATATAATTATAAAATGTGATAGAAATAAATTAAATAAATAATTATTAAATTAATAATATATTTTTATTATATAAAGAGTGAATAAATAATTTAATGTGAGAATTGAATTTAAATAGAATATGTAAATACAAAGAAGTGTGAAATTGATTAAATTTTGAAGATAAATTTATTTAGATATTGAATTGAGTTGAGTTGAGATGATAAAATATTGTTAGAATATTATTATTATTTTAAAATTTAAAAAAGTTGAATTATTTATTATATTTTATGTTGAAATTTAAAAAAATTATAATGATGAGTTGAGATGAATTAAATTTGACTTAAGATCCAAACGTACCATGAAGATGCTCTAACAGCATATAGCTCAATTGTTTATTCTTTGATACCGAGCAAAGCATAAAAACTCTTTTAAAATTAGAAATTACGTCACCTGCCTCATTTTTTCCTGTGTTTGGGATGCCTGAAAACAGGGACTGAGAATCTATTTCTATGGTTGGTTTTAGATGTTGAGATTAGTTGAATTGAATTAAGTTATGAAGTATTTTATAAATTTTATTAAAATGAATTTAATTTTTTAGATTAAAATGTATGAAATATCTTAAGATAAATTTATTTTTTTTATGTAAAATTAAAAAAATAATGAATTTCATTAATAATTAATTAAAAAATGAGTTGAGAGGAATTAAGTAGTATTATCCGTCTTGTTTATTTTCGTGATTGAAATCCAAAATTTTAAAAATTTTAAAAACCTCCTATTTCATCATTACAACTTTTTCAAATATTCATATAAAATAAAATAAACAATTTAATTGTTTTAAATTTTAAAATAAAAATAATATTAAAAAATATATTTAACAATGCTTTATTTAATCTTTTAATTTTAATTACAACTCATCTCATCTTATCTTTAAAAATAAAGTCATAATATATTCCACACTTCCACTTAACTCATAAATGTTATTAATGAAACTTGGAAAATTCAATGTTTTTATTTTTATTTTTAAACTTATACTGGAAGGAGAAATGTAGGGCGGAATTTATTGCAAATGATTTTTGGACGAAGAAAGCTTTCAAAAGGGTTCAAATTTGGAACTTCAAAAACCATGTCTGCCTTTTTTCAACATGAATAAAGTTTAAACACAGAAAGTTCTGAGTTCTGACACAAACCCAGTAATCCAGCAATCCATCGTTCGTTGTTTATGTACAGTAAAATACTTTATTTTACTTTTATAATTCTTTTAAATTTTTTCATATAATATAATAAATAATTAAATTTTTTTAAAATTTTAAATAATAATATTAAAAAATAATATTTTATTTAATTTTAAAACTATCTTATCTTGTTACATTAAATTAATCTAATTTGATAAAATAAGATAAAATAAATTAAAATAAAAATTAATTTGATAAAATAAGATGAAATGAATTAAAATAATTTGATAATACATAAAAATATTATATGTATATATATTTTTAATATTATTTATATTTTAAAATTTTAAAAAATTAATTAATTAATATATTTTATATCAAATTTAAAAAATTGTAACGATGACGTCAGCGGTTTTTGAAAGTGAACGAGTTAAATTACTTTTTTCGGGAGATGTGAAACTGACACTCGTCACGTGATCTACCTTATGCTCTCTCCCATCTTCCTTTAATTTGTGTCATTCCACGCGCCCTCTCTCTCTCTCTCTCTCTCTCGGTCGGAGTCTCTTTGCTGTTCCTGTACCTTCTTCTCTATGCTTTCATTTCGCTCTTTGTTTCGCTCCCTCTGTTCTGAAAACCCTGCACGAGGTGTGAGCTTCGCCCTTTTGATCTGCACTTCAGGGAAACGTAATAAGAGTAGTTCTTTGCTTTCTCTCTGTATTTTTTTCCTTCTAATGGGTAGTTGGGTTTTGTTTCATCGAGCTTTTTCTCTCTTAATTTTTTTTCTCGCTTTTGAGGCCTATATAGTTGGGTTTCTAATGTTGGTTGGTTTTATAATTCTTTTTGCTTCGCACTTGGCTATGGGCACATTTGAAAATCTTCTGTATGCTTGTGTCTGTTTTGCATTTCTCATGTCTATTTCTTATGTAGCTTCAAATGTTTTGTTGGCCTTTTCTTTTGGGTTGGCCATTTTCCCTCCCTCTAGTTCATTCCTCTTTCATTTATTTTATTTTTTGCGTTTGTTGTTTTTGGGCTGTGTTTGTTCTTCGCAGCCTTCAATGGGGGCCAACCTTCTGTTTTCTTTTGCTCTCCTTCTGGGATTTTCCTTTTATCCTGTATCCCAACATTTTCCCCCGGAACGTGCTGTTTGTCTTTATTTTGTGTTCTACTAAGCTCTTCTGCTGGACTGGTGGATTCATCTTTGCTGCGCTTAGTTTTGGTTTCTTTGTTTTTGGGTACAAGTTCACCTGTTTGGTTATGGTTTTCATTAGTTTGTTCTTTTATCTAAAAACTTGCAGGAAATGGGTGTCATCTCCAGAAAGATTTTCCCAGTGTGTGGGAGCATGTGCGTTTGCTGTCCTGCTTTGCGGTCAAGTTCTCGACAACCCGTCAAGCGTTACAAAAAACTGCTGGCAGAGATATTTCCTAAATCCCCTGTTAGCATCTTACTCATTTTATATTGCGTTTTCAGTAATTTTGAACATTTAGTATCTGATAGTGTAATATAAGATGCTACGTTTATGTTCTCTTTCAGTTTAGAGGTACCCTAGCTAGCAACTATAACTAGTTTAAATTTAAAAAGTGGTTAGCAATATGACCATTTGATTATGTAATGTGGTGATCACTGCCAAATAATGTACTATGCCATTATGTTTCCCATGACTAAGAGAAAAAACGCACCCTCCTTTGAAGCAAAGAATATAAATGTCTTTATCACTTTTCTGGTATGGCTGCTTTTAACAACTGGACTTGCCCTTGCTACTGTTTGCTTATTTTGGAATGCTGGCCCTCCAATTGGATCATAGAAGAGGATCTGAAACGTGCTAATGTGCTTACCAGATGAAGATTATCTTTGAATACATTTTTTGCTTTGCCTCGTCCTCTCTGGGCCTATAGATAAGTGTTATCCTACGTTATCCTTTCACTTGAGTGTGGAGCCCCACTCTGTATCACCTAAATAGGGATGAAATGAGGTTTAGACCCAAAAACCCAATCAGCCAAATCTAGCATGGATTATGTGTTTTGGTTATAAGCATTTTACTAGAAGTATTTCTTAAAAAGTCATTTGCTTGAACATGGAAGATCATTTTGTAGTTTACAATTCCTATCAACAAATAACTAAATATGATGCTCAAAGTCTTGAAATATATTTCAGGATGGCCATCCAAGTGAAAGAAAAATAGCTAAGCTATGTGAATATGCTGCAAAAAACCCTTTCCGGATTCCAAAGGTATTGACTCTGACATGCTACTTACGTATCTGCTGGTAAAAGTGTAATTTAGTATTGAAATGAGAGACCCTGATGTTGAATATCAATGGTACTTTCTATTTATCAGATAGCAAAGTATCTTGAAGAAAGGTTCTATAAAGAACTGAAATATGAGCACATCAAGTTCATCAATATTGTTGTAGAGACGTACAATAAGCTGCTTGGCATATGTAAGGAGCAGATGTAAGTGCAAGTTTTTCCTTTTCTTACTTGTCGTATTATTGCTTAGCATATGTAAGGAGCAGTTGTCAGCTTCTAACTTGGTTCTACACTGAATTCTAGATGAACAACTCATTTCTAGCCAATGTTTGTATGTTTAGCAACAAAACTCGTTAGGTATTGTGTTCCCCAGAATTGTTTTCTAAGAAGTCTCTAACCCATCACTTAATGCTTCTAGTAGCTGTTGAATACTTGATATTTTACTAAAAGGTAGTTTTTTCTTGTAGTCATTCAAGTTTTTGTATCTGGTCTTTCATTTGTATTTTTAAATGGAGAAGTTGAGAAATTTTTTTCAGATGGGTTTTTTTTTTTTGTCGGTGTATGTGATGTAGATTTGTAAATTTCACTGTGCAGGGCATGTTTTGCTGTTAGTCTGCTGAATGTGGTTACTGGACTTCTGGACAACTCTAAGCAAGATGCCATGAAGATAATTGGATGCCAAACCTTAACAAGGTTCATCTACAGTCAGGTAAGTTCAGACCTTGCTTTATATTTCTTTTGTAACTGCTATCAAAATATGCCAAACAGGATGAAGAACGTCTTAATTATAATTATGTACTTCGATATGACTTTTTTATGCATCTTGGGAGATTAATTTTTTTTTGTTTTTCAATTTTCTTCTCTTTAGAAGGGAAGAAACATATTCAACTACTGATAAAAAAGAAGAAGAACGTATTCAATTACAATTGAATGTGCGAAAAATTGATTCTTTTGGCTTTGGTTCCCATACTTATAAAAAAAAGAAAGAAAGGAAAATGGATTCTTCTGTCTTCCTGGGACATTTGAACATTAAGGGCAGGTTTGGAAACCGAAAATTCTCAAAATTTCTCATCTCATCTCAACTCATCATTACACCTTTTTCAAATTCCCATACAAAATATAATAAATAATTCAACTTTTTCAAATCCCAATACACATTTTTTAAATCCCAATTCAACTTTTTCAAATCTCAAAACTAAAAAATAATATTTTAAACTCTAAAACAAAACACAAAATTCTCATCTCTACCACCAAACCAGCCCTAAATAAACTATGACCAAGGGCAAAGATTAGAAAAGAACAGAACTCCTTAAGCTAGAAAAAGTTTCTTACCATGGTATGGTAAAAGTTCCATTCCAGAAGATATGCTATTAATAAAATCTTCTATTACTTATCAAAAAGATATACATATAGGTTATGCTCCATTAATTTGATGAATAAATTAAAAATTTAAAGATGGGTGAGAGCATACAACAAGCTCGTGCTCATGTTCTAGAAGATCATATCAAGAAAGTAGAAATGCCTATTGTGGATGTTAGCAGAGTGGATTTTATATGGCATTCAGGATTTTATATGTCATTCACGTAACTATTTGAAGGCTGTTGGTCCTACCTCCAGAGCTCTCTTTAGGTTGTAGATCAATGGCCAATGCAACCAATAAAAACTAAACAAAGAAAACAGATAGCAGTATTTAAGGTTCGTGCGCAGATCAGATACTTTCTTTCCTGTCATCCTCAAATATTAATTAGCAGTATTTTTATCACACTCAATGCATAGTTTTGGCTGTTGACCTAACATCTGAACAGGCAGATGGAACCTACACACATAACATTGAAAATTTGGTTGGTAAAGTATGTGCACTGGCTCGTGGGAAAGGGGACGAACATCAAAAGCTCTGCTTAAGGGCATCAAGCTTGCAATGCCTCTCGGCCATGGTATTATAGTTTGATTTTCTCCTTCGATGTTTCTTATTACCAGGATCAGGAAGACAGTTTTCTATAAAATTAATTTGTGGTATCTATTTCGCATCATGACCCGTTTAATAGCTTTAAAATATATGAACCATTAATTGCCAGTTGTTTTGGAGCTGGATGATTGGTTGTTTGATAATTTTCTCCCTTGGCAGGTGTGGTTTATGGCACAGTTCTCGCACATGTTTGTTTATTTTGATGAGGTTAGTTCTTTTGAGTTAGTTTTTTCAAAGCTATTTAATGATTCTATTAGATTTTTGTTAGATTCAACAAACCCTTGCAGAATTGAGGGGTTTTATTAACATTGAAGTATTGCAATATTTTTCCAAATGTTGTCTAAACTCATAGGATTGTAACGTAATGACCAAATAAAAATCGTAGTTTGATTTTATACTGAAATTCATATCATTATGTTTCATTCATATAGTTATATTTCATTTATATTGTTAAATTTCAAACAAGTATTACTCAAAATGGACACAGGTGGCATTTAAAATCCTAGAATTTTAACTTCCTTATGAGATGATGAACATTCAAATGGTTATCTGGATGCCTTTGAATTAAGTCCACTTAAATTGCACTGAATTTTTCAAAAGAGTGGAGAAAGAGAGATTGCTTTCCCATTATTCTTTCCTTTCATTTTAATTTTCAGTTAATTTTAGAGGCTGGTTTTGATATCAATTCTCACCTACCAAGACTAAAGGCCAATTAGTCGATTGATAATAATCTGAGAAACAGTGATGAGCTCAGTTGGTACTTCACATTTTTTTCCAGCATTCTCCACCTGGGTTGTTAATTGGATCAAGATGATGTGATGCCTTGTGAGAGGAAACTTTCCTGTCTTTTTGACAGTTTTAGCACTCTTCTACTTATTGTATCGAAGTGTATACTGTACATCTTTATAAGTTTTGCCTAGCACTGCATTCTGCAATCTTTAGTGCTGCATATGCATCTTTTTGTGTTTCACTTGTTTTGCCGTACTAAATTCTGCAGTCTTTTTTTTTTTTGCTCATTCCTTGTTTTTGTGTTTCACTTTATTGTTCCAGTTTGTTGTAGTTCTGGTGTTGAATTTTAATTCTTGATATATCCATGCTGCAGATTGTATATGGCACTTTGGATAACTATGAGCCTGATACTCATTCAGAAGGTGATGTTGAGAGAGGGGAGGCACGTCATAATTGGGTGGATGAAGTAATTAGACGTGAGGGCAGAGGCGGTGCTGTTGCAAGTTGTGATACTAGCCCTAGCTGGCTGATCGTGAGGCCACGACCAGAAAAGAAGGATCCTTCTCTTTTGACGAGGTAGTAAATACTGGAGAGCATGTGATTTTAACCATTTATAGGAATTTGCTCTTCAATTAGGGTAACTTTGATTTTTTTTTTTTTCATTTATTTCCGTTTGACCAATATCTTGCCTTTATTATAGAGAAGAGATTGAGACCCCAAAAGTATGGGCACAAATTTGTATCCAAAGAATGGTTGAATTAGCCAAGGAGAGCACGA
>QEOT01005632.1:57700-107889 GCA_003123785.1 Pterocarya stenoptera | reverse complement strand
TTTTTTTTTTTTTTAAATGGCGGAGCTGGACAAATGAAATTGGGAAAAACATTGTTTAATTAACCTTAAAAAATATGGCGAATGAAAAGCCAGCTGTAAGTGGGAAGAAGTGGGATTGGGCTCTTGGGGGAGCAGTCTTGGGGGCACTAGAGCCAAAACGGGGGAAAGCGAACGAGAAAAGACATAATTACCGCGCGTGCCGTCTGAGTCACCTACACAGTCCGACAGTCCGACGAACCGGATCTTGACCCTATCTTTGACAATTCTCAAAAGAGCACTCCCTCTGGCGCTGTTCGCTCGTCTCGTCTCACCCGTTCATCTTGATTACCTCTGCCTTGCAATTCAGGCCCTGGCAAACGTGCGTACGCCATGCGTGTGGGAGCGTCCTGCCCTGCCAGTCGTACCCCCACCTTTTACTTGTCTCGTCTATTTCAACTATATCACCTTTAATTTAAATTTCAAAAACAAAAACAAAAAAAAATTACATTTTTTAATATTGCTCGTTTTGTAATTTGTTGTCTAAGACCTCGAAAAAGGCCAAGCGTGACCCACTTCATTTAACAGTTTCGGGGCTACTTTTTCCTGAGCCGTGTCAAATTTTACTATACTTTTTGAAATGAATTATGACAACAAAGTGCTTTTCCACGTCTCCTTTTACATAAAACTATGGCATAATCCTTCAACCTCACAACCATGGCATCTGCTTGGTATGGTCAATAGGATTGGTATTGCGTATTAGAGTTTATAATTAATTTTTAAATCAAAAAATAAAAATAAAAATCTAACAGAAATCCTAACACAAAAGATGCATGTGAAAGTCTCTACTTGTATTCTTTGCTCACTTATCATTGTTAGCATAATTTGAAAGCAAAAAACGTGTTTAAACTTGGCCTTATCAGCAGCTAACCAACATCAACCAACTCAGAATATCTCTCATAGGATATAAGACCTGAAAGGGTAATAGACTTTTCTACAAGGGTTTCACTCTGTAGGGTTTGGTTGTCGCACATAATGACTGCCATCAGGGGCCATCCAAGCTCCTCGGCACCCTATTCTCTCTGGTCATTTGCGAACATGGTGGCCTCTGCTCCACAACCTATTCCAAAGGTTGTGATTCCGTTGAGGTCCCTGAAAGTTTTTTATGGGAAGATTTACATTAGTTTCTTGAATGAGGAGATTGCAAAATCGGCCTCATCGTTTATGTTTTCTTTAGTTTTAAAGTTCTTGAGGCAACGCCCTTCATTGGATGATATCCGATCGTGTATTCAAAGAAGATGGGGACTGACCTCACAGCCCGTGGTTTCAACCATGGCTGTACCTAGGTTGGTGTTCAATCAATTTCTAATGAGAAGGACTTTAAGATGGCATTTTCTAGGGAATCTTGTGAAGTAAAAAGGGTTCCATACCGTGTGTTTCATTGGTCGATGGAATATACAGAGGAAATGGAATCTCCAAAGGTTCCAGTCTGGGTTACGCTTCCTGAGCTCCCATCGAATCTGTATCATGAATCGTTCCTGCAAAATATCACCTTGTCATTGGGGAAGTATGTGCGAAGTGACAACTGCACCAGATGTGCAACACGAACGGATGCAGCGCGAGTTTGTATTGAAATGAATGCTGCTAAGACTCCTATTGATTCTTTTTGGATTGGGGTGCCTCGTCAATGGGGTAGTAGACTTCATAAAGTAGTGTATGAAAATTTGTCAGCGTATTGTAGGCATTGTAAGATGCAGGGGCATAATCTACAAAAGTGCAAAAGGGTTCAATCGAGACAAAATAAAAATATGGATGGAAATAAGGAAAGCAGGAAATGGGTGTCAAGGGAGACGCACCAAACGAAGGGAAGTCAGCCCAAGTATTGGTGAGATTTCCTTGGCTACGTGATCGGAAAAGAAAGACGATAAGGAATTGGTATCTTCTTTGGAAGGTGCTAAGATGATCATCATAGAAGAACTAGAGAAGGGTGAGATTCAGGGTAAAGAAAATGATGATGGAGACGGCGGGGGCTTCTGGTTCAGGCGACAAAGAAAATGAAATCAATTTCAATGCTGGTGAGGAGACTGGTTTCATTGATTCGGTAGAATGCCCTATATGTGAGGAAACTATTGTGCGGAATGCAGATAGTGAGGCCTCTATTCCGAAGGTAGAGGATGATGGTATAGTTAGGGAATGTGAGGTCCTTCGTCCAGTGCTAGAGGAGGTTGATATGGCCCTTCGTCTAGTGCTAAAGGAGGAGATAGAGGTTGTTGTTATGGAGGGGGATTGTGAGGTGGTTGGTGTAAATTTGATGGAGATGGGTAAGGGAAAGGATAAGGTGAAAAGTAATTTGGTGGATCATGAGGATGTAGCTACGGTGATAGGGGTAGCTGAATGGTCTCAGATGCAAGAGATGGAAGTAGTTAATGAGATGGGTACTGGAAAATATGGTGCTGGAGAGGGCGGTACTTAGGCAGATTGGAGTGAGGATGGTGTCCAACAATTTGTTAATATTACGGCTGAACATATTGGTGCTGAGGTTGTAAATGGTGTTGATGATGAAGGGGAGGGCTTGGGCTCGAGATCAAAAGGTGAGAATATGGGAGGTCTGGCAAATAAGAGTAAGAACCAAGATTGCTACTCTGATCCTGAAAGATGTGAGCAACAGAAGAAATTTGCAAAAATTAGAAGTTCTAAACGGGTTCCTAACAAGCCTGCACGGCTTAATTTGTAATGTGTAGTCTTCTATATTGGAATATACGAGATTTGAATACCTTGAAACAAAGGCTGAGAAAAATTTTAAGGAAATTTAATCCAAAAGTTGTGGCTTTGGCAGAACACTTTCAATCTAAGGACAAGTTGAGGAGAGTTGTTAGAGATTTTCAGTTTGTAAATGGATTATCAAACAATGAGGAAGGGGGAAAATTATGGTTGTTATGGAATCAGGAGATTGATTGTCAGGTGATTGCAAAATCTAGCCAACATCCCACAATGGTTGTTACTGAAATACAAGGAGTGTGAGGTATATATTGGTTTATGCTAAGTGTTTGGGACGAGAGAGACGACAGCTTTGGCAAGAATTGTGTGCTCTACCGAGTTCCTCTGATGCTTGGGTGGTTGCGGGTGATTTTAATGTGATACGCTCAAACGCTGAAAGAAAAGGTAGGCGTCCGAGATCGAAAGTGGCGATGGAAGAATTTAATGCATTTATTAATATTGCTGGATTGCAGGAGATGTCTTTCATGGGTGTCCCTTTTTCATGGTATAATGGCCATGATACATTGTCTAGAAGTTGGGCAAGATTGGATAGAATTTTGTTGGATAATACTTGTGTCGTAAATTGTCCATCTATATGTATGGAATACCTTCCACGATCAACGTCGAATCATGCACTAATGGTGATGTGGCTTGATAGACCTTCGGAGCGTTATGGACCTTCTACTTTCAGGTTCCAACAAATGTGGGCACAACATGATGATTTTTTGAATTGTGTAAAAAAGGTTTGGGTAGAAGAGATGAGTGGTAGTGCAATACGGAGATTGGCGAGTAAATTAAAAAAAATAAGGGTGGCTCTTAAAAGTTGGAACATACATGTTTTTAGCTGGATGCATTCTCATATTAGGCAACTGGAAAAAGAGATTGAAGCATTGGGTTGTAAACTATAGACTGGGGGAACCGAGGATGATGAGCAAGTTTTTTTAGCAACCAAACTTGAGCTTGATGAGTGGATGAGAAGAGAGGCAATACGGTTGTCTCAACTTGCGCTGAAGTCAGAGATGTGAATGCCCAGTTTTTTTGAGGTTTGGCCAAAAAAGGTAATAATTTTGTCCGTGCGATGACTATGGAGGATGGATGTCGACTTAGCTCTCCTGAAGTTGTACATGTCGAAGATGTTAAGTATTTATCTCGGTTTATGGAAGCTAGAACTAGGAGATCATATACGGCTTTGTCAAGATTGGTACAAAAAGAAATTTCTGATGCTGAAAACAGTAGGTTGTGTGAGCTCCCCTCAATCCAAGACATTAAGGATACCATGTTTTTTATTCTGATAGATAGTTCTCCTGGATCGAATGGTTTCTCTTCGGGATTTTATAAATGTTGCTAGGAGATTGTTGAAAATGACGTGGTGGAAGCTGCTTGGGATTTTTTTAAAGGCTGTGAGTTGCCTCGGTTTTATTCCTCGTCGTATGTAGTTCTAATTCCTAAGGTTCCGAATTCGACTAGCTTTAATAAGTTCAGGCCAATTAGCTTATGTTTGGTGGTTTATAAAGTCTGCTCTAAACTGGTAGTGAGGCGAATGGCTCCTATTTTAGCCCAGATGATTTCTTAGGAACAATAAGTTTTTATACCAAGTAGAAGTATTCTAGAAAATATAAGCTTAACCCAAGAAATGATACATAGCTTGCATCAAAATGTTAGAGGAGGGAATGTAATGATAAAAGTGGATTTTGCTAAAGCATATGATAGCATTAACTGGGAATTTCTATTACATGTGTTGGAAGCTTTTGGTTTTTCTTCACAATTTCAATATCTTGTTAAGCAATGTGTCACAACAGTCCAGTATTCTATTGTGATGAATGAAACGATTAAGGAATTCTATAAAGGTGGAAGAGGGTTACAGCAAGGAGATCTTTTATCTCCGTTTTTGTTTATTTTAGTGGAGGAGATGCTCTTAAAAATTTTGAAGGCTAATTTTTCGTCTGGGGCTTTTGGAAGATTTTCGCATCCGAGAGGGGCACCATTAGTTTCTCATCTTTTATATCAGATGACATGGTGATTTTTGCTAATGGTGGAAAAAAAAAATCCTTAAAGTCCATCATGGAATGCTTGGAAAAATATGAGGCTTGGTCGGGGCAAGCGATAAACAAGGACAAGTCGGCGATTTATTTTTCTGATCGTATCATGAGGCTACAAAGATGCTCCATTTTACGAGTTACTAGGTTTGTGCAAGGTTCGTTTCCTATCAAATATTTAGGAGTTCCCATTGTCGTTGGCAAATTATTAAATTGACACTTGGAGGATTTGGTAGAAAAAATTAAAAGGAAAATTGAAGGGTGGAAGGCTCGGCTACTGTCAAAAGGTGCGAGGCTTATCTCGTTAAGGCATGTCCTATCAAGTATTCCGATTCATTTGTTATTTGTTCTTAATATCCCAAAGTCGACAATTGCTTCTTTGAATTGGACATTTAGTACCTTTTTCTGGGGAGTGGAAAATGGGAAGGCAAAAAAACAATTGGGTGGCTTGGGACAAAATTTGCAAACCAGTTAAAGAGGGGGGAGTTGGCTTGAGGAATTTATATGAGGTTCAAAAAGCATTGAATATGAAATTTACTTGGAAAGTAATGGTTGGAAAGTTACTATGGGCTTCGTTTTTCCATGCCAAATATGTAAAAGGAAATCATATTTCCTTGATAAATCTATTAAGAGGTACGGATTCTTGGTGTATGATTATGTGATGCATTCCTGAGGTTTCACAGAACACTCGGTGGTGAGTTAAGGATGGGGAAATCTCTTTGTGGCAGGATAAATGGTCTCCGTTAAAGTCATTAGGTCATTCTTATGAAGAAATTGTTAAACCTTCGGATCCTTGAAAGAATGTAAGTTGGAGAATGGTTGGAATGAGGAATTACTTACAAGTTTATTGGGTAGAGAGAAGGCCCTTGAAGTGTTGGTGCAACTGGGTAACTACCGACAAGATCCAGATAAATTAATTTGGATGGGAAAAACTGATGGAGTTTTCTTGATAAAACAAGCTTGGGAGAATATTAGAGTGAGGGGTTCGGAAACACCCTTGGAGTAAATGGCTATGGAATTCTAGGCTTCCTAAAAATGTGGTAAGCCTTGCATGGAAGGCTTTTTGGTGGATAACAAGTTGTGTAAAGTGGGGATTCCAATTGCTTCAAAATGTGTGCGTTGTGAATCAGAAGCCCATAAAGGTCTTGAGCATGTTCTGGCCAGAGGAGACATGGCTCAATTTATTTGGAAGAAAATCTCTAATCGGTTGGGTATGCATTATGTTTCATCTTTTACATGGAAACAAAGAGTTTCTCAGTGGTTTAATAAGGCAGAAAAATCTTCCGCTCGTGGGATATTGCTTGGATTGATTCCTTCTATTATTTCTTGGCAAATCTGGTGGTGGCAATGTAAAAAACGAATGGTAGGCATTGAGGAATCGAAAGAGACTCTTTGGCGGCATGTTTTATATTGGATTGCTTGGGTGGGTTTAAAACTTAAGGCAATAGTGTCTTGGAATGCATTTGATGATGCTATATTGTCTGATTTAGAGGTGCCTATCAAGCATAAAACACGGACAGCAATTCGTTTGATTAAATGGCAGAAACCGAAAGGTGGATGGAATAAGTTAAACACGAATGAACAAGAGGAACTTGTTCTAGCTTACACGGCTGAGATTGCAGATGGGACTAATAATAATGCTGAATTGATGGCATTAGTTCATGGACTTCAGAAGTGTAGGATGCTGGGTGCTCAAAACATGGAGCTGGAAATGGATTCTAGAATTTTAGTAAATTGGTTGCGTAAAGGCAAGTGCGGTCTTTGGTATCTTGAAGACTTTTGGGAGGAGATATTTTCATTGTTGAGCTTGATTAGCTACACAGTTCAGAATGTTTTTAGGGAAGGGAATGCGATGGCTGACGAATTGGCGAAGTCGGGTGTCGAGGGCATTTCTTGTGTTTGGATGGAGCTTGTAGGGTTGTCTCATAATCTGAAAGGAGTTTTTCGTGTCAATAAAACGGGTTTGCCGTCTTTACGTTTATAGTATGTTGATTAGGATTTGTAGCTATGAGGTTTTTTTAGTGTTTTGTTTTTGGTGTTATAGTGGTTAAAAAAGGCATGGGATGAAAGTCCTTAATGTCAAGATTGTTTCACGGTATTTTTTATCACAAATGAGAATTTTTAATAAAGTTGGGACGGGATCACTCTTGAACATGTGATCCCATCTTTTTGAAAAAAATAAAAAAAAGCCTCAGAATATCTCTCAATGTTCAGCTTTCCAAATATTAAAAATCTTGTGGAATGAAGGTGGAGCATGGCAGCAAGGATCTTCTCACCTCTTTTCCACTAAAAAGGCATAAAAAAAGAAAACAGTTACCATGAATACCAAGTGGTAACGTGAAACTAATGCTTCCTAATTAATTCTATTATAACCGGGGAACTTTTGATTGAACGTGGAGGTTTGGTTTTCGTGAAACAACATCTGCATACGGCTAAGTCGACCTAAAACAGCAAGGAACTGACACTTGACATATATATATATATATATAACATGGGTGACAACGAGAAATACAAAAGCACAGAACCAGTTGCCAAGTACTCCTAACATCGTTCAAACTGATTTTTACCGGGAGAAGGCAACAAAAAACCCACATATCAACGAATACATGTGTGTGTGTATATATATATATATATATAGTTCGTCCTTTGCGTTACAGTTCTACAAATCTGCACGTTTTTTGTCTTTCCGTAGCTATTTAAGTCTTACAGTTCCATATGTCGGGTAGAGCAGTACGTACATGCTCAAGTTTAATAATGCAGGCCGCATGCTGCATAATTACAGCAACAATAACTTATTATAAGATCCCATTCTCCAAAATATTGGCCAGCGTTTGTTTTTTTTCTTTTCACTTTTTCTTTTTTTTATGTGTGTATTTTTAAAAAATAAATAAATTTAAAAGTTACATGGTTAGGAGAATCTTCGGCGGCCAAGTGAACTTACTTTTGTTGTCTCAATATTATTTTTAATCTTTTTTAATCAATCTTCCACCGCTACAAGCACGCTTAAGTGGAATAAGACTTTTTCCAATCGAGTTTTTTAAAAAGACCTTTCTTTAATTTGTGGCCAATCAAGCCGTCCCGTCCCAACCAGCTTATACAACGTTGGAAAGTTACGAATAATAATTAAGTACTCCTGAGAAAGGTTGTAGTTGAAGCCCTAATTCCAATGCTTAAAGCTTTTGCCTTTTACCACCCTACACAGCACTTCCGCCTTCCAACTGGCAGCTTTATAGCTAAAATCTTATCCAATTAATCCTGTAGTTAGAAGAGATCGAAGCTGGCTTAAGTTGAAAGAATCTCCTTTAAGTGCTGCTGCTGGTAATTAAGATTCGCTGTACGTGTCCTGATCTCGCTTCTTGCTAGTGAAACTATTTATTTTTCCTTCTGCTTCAAAATTCACTTCCATATCTCAACTTAGCCTTTGTTTGGATTCACACTTATATTAATTTATTTTATTTTATTATTATAATTTTTTTAAATTTTTATATAAAATATAATAAATAATTTAATTTTTTAAAATTTTAAAATAATAATAATATTAAAAATAATATTCTAATAATATTTTATTCAACTCATTTAAAATCATCTTTACTTATCTCTAAATCTAAACGGAACTCACGGTAGAGTAATCTTATAATCATGAGTTTAATAAAAAATATAGTATGTGTATTTAAAAACCAAAAAAAAAAAAAAAGAAGATAATCGATAATGCATGATGATGTAATTCTAAGAAGTTGGATAATTTAGATGGTTGGAATGTTGTTATAATTCTGGCCATTGGAAATTGAATACAAAAGTTAAAAGGGATTTATTTTTCTAATTAGAAAGTCAAAAGATGACTAAAGAATATATAATAGAGTAACGCCATGAATTGATTATTATAGAGTAATTGGCACTCAAAACTTTTTTCCATTGACGCGGGCCCCGCCCATTTGCATGGCTCGAGAGCTGCAATTACAGTAGTGCTACCTAATCCCAAGTACTTAAAAACGCTGTTAATTCGATGCTATCAATTAATTCTTCCTTAATTTTCAAATGAGGCTCGAATAAGTTAACCTTGTAACGCTGGTAGGAGATCAGACAAAAATTTACAGATAAACCAACCTATATTAAGCAGAGCTGTTCAATTCTCCACCACTGTATCCAACTGCTTAGGAATTTTAATTTTGATTTAATAATTTGCTAAGTAGGCTTCTCAACAAACCGAAGAAGTCAAAAAACAAAAATTCTATTCAATTGATTCGTGATGAATCAACTGAATAGAAAATAAGGAAAAGAATTCAGACAATATTGTTTATTTTACGTTTTTTATTGGTTTTGTAGGTGGTTGTTGGGCGGTGATCCTCCTATATAAATATATATATATATATACACACAAACTAGCTTGATGTGTTTGATATATGGTACGTACCCAAGCTGTTTGAACTCTCTAGTTATGCGGCATTAGTTGCCCATATAATATTTGGGATCAATTCATTAAAAAAAGGGCCCAATATTGTACCACCATGTGCGATCAGGAAGCGTGCAGAATACTTTAATTTGTAATGTTTTTTTTTTATCTCCACCGAGTCAAATTGATTTTAGTTTGATCATTGTCGACAAAACCTTGACATCATTAATTTACAGGTACTGCTTTTTTATAAAGCACGTTTTTTCGTTGGGCTATTAATTATATGGTACCAAATGCAAATGTTTTGATCGATTGACCATATGAATTTCGAGCATTTCACTCTCCCATACTGCTACTAGTCTACTACTTTCTGGGTCCCCCATCCATGATGCTGATTCCACTGCTTAAGTTCAGCCCGTGTAATAAATGGCAGGACAAAACGACCACGCAACCTTTGTACCAGCACCGTTTAGTAAATCTACAGGCCCCTCCACACAATATGCCGAACGCCCTAAACTTTTCTCAGACGACAAAAGATAGATGAGACGGTTTCCTACAAATGCACCGTCATTCGATGCATCCAGATGAAAAAAATAAATCAACCAATCCTGGGCGAGTCTAACTTCCACGTGTGTATTGTTGGAAGAACCGAATCCACGTGTCAGAGACGGTCGGATATTTGTCCGCGTACTGTTGTGGGCCCAGCTTGCAAATGCAAACCACACATGTGGCTCCGTATGTGACGCGGCAGTACCCCTCTGCATCGGATACCATATATATCATGATTGCATTATTCTCGAATTCGCATTTTTATCAAATGTAATGTTTTTGACGTGGCTATACTAGAATCGTAAACACAAGATCATTACAATAAGTTATCGGCTTATTAATAATAGTGAAATTTAAAAGATAAATTGAGATGATTTATAAATAGTAATGAGATTTGTGAGTTAAAATTTATAAATAATAATAAATAATAGTGAAATACTATCCTAATCCAAGCCGGCTCTAAAAATTTTCATAATATACTTAATTATTCATACCGTGCAGCATATGATATAGAATTCATTTTTTTAATGACGTCAACAAGTCAAAGTGTGAAAGCCCACCTCAAGTTCTCAACTCCATCGCAATGAATTATAAACATAAGAGTTTTGGCGTTTCTTAATTTCCTACTATCATACTCTTTTCTCAACGTGTAGTCTCCTATTTAGAGGCCCACAAAAGTACAAAACCTCCCATTGGCAGCCTTATTATTCGATTGAGATGGGTCACTCTAAAAGGAGACATGCAAATCCTCTGTGTGTGTGTGTGTGAGAGAGAGAGAGAGTATTCTCTTCATCTAGCCGTAAGGCACATCAAAGGAATGGACAACGCCGGGGAACCTAACACAAATCAAGCCTAAGATTTGGAGATGGGTACATAGATTCTGCCTTGAACACATGATATGTGAACATCAATTACATTTATTCTATTCTAAATGCATTTTGTCCAGATAATTTCATTGACTATTCGAGTAATGGGACAAAGTCTTGTCGTTTCATGTTTAAAGAGATCAAATCTGTGAATGTATGTTCCTCCATACTGCATCAAACGACGACAATAAAGGATCAGTCGGCTGCACACCGTCGTACGGGCATCTACCCGGCCAAAACAAAATGTTTTAGCTTCTCTGACATGGTTTTGTTGACAAAAACATGCTTAATTAGTGCGATATTAAACTCATTTAATTTAATTTGCTGAAAGTATATTGGAAGCTTCTTACAAATAATTAATAGAACCGCTGGCTGTATCCGAACCAGACAATAAGCACATTAAGCAATACCTTATCCTCCCTCTTACCAATCCCTCCGAGTCCTTAATTAGACCGAAGGTCTATGCTAAACTGGATATATATTAATAAATATTGATAGAAAAATGAAGAAACAAGAGAAACCCAGTTTCTCAATGGGCTTAAACTACAGCCGACACAAAGGCGAAGGCACAGAAAATTGAACAATGGGGGATTGTGGGCTGGTAGATTCTCATGTGGTGATAAAGAGTATATATTAATATAACAGCCACAGGATATTTAAAATTTTAGCATGGGCTTTTGGGCTTTCTTATATACATGAAATTCATTGGACAACGGTCAGGTTCTGGAGCCCAGACTTGTAAGTAGTGTCCGTGAAATGAAAGGTATCCAGAGCGTTTAAGCAACAGCGACTACACAATGGCCCCCCACTTTGGAAACTGCACATGGATTATGGAATGGTCCTCCATTTGTCGTTTTATTTACAATTCTAAACGAAAAATAAAAAGAGTAATACTTTAATTACTTAGAGATTCCATAAAAATAAATCTACACATTGATGTGCTTTGATGTGATATATTAGATTGTAAAATTATTTTTATTGTAAAGTAGATCTAACGTACCATATCAAATCACGTCAGTTGTGAGTTTACTTTTATACAATCTCTTTGTGGTTATAGCAAATAAAAAACACCGAAGTTTTTGCTCCTGTTTTTCGCTTCTGAAATCTTGTAAACAGAAGAGGAGAACTTGTTCGGTACGTAAGCACGTTGGACTATTGAACAAACGAGCTCCCCTTAATGGGCTACGTTGATATTCAAATCAATTCCAATATTCAAAGTATTATATACTGTAATTTAACTCAATTTGACAAGAGCACTGATCAAATATCATAGAATATGCAAAATGTCTTGTGTCTTTTTATAATAATAAAAAAAGAAAGAAAAAAACATATCCGTGGTAAAACCAGTAGCTAGCCTCCATCTTCCAGGCGTGTTGAGAAAATGCCTAATACGTGGTCTGCCGTGGTCAAGGACTCAAGAGTCCATGCTTTGATTTGATTATTTGAACCCAGTGAAAGCGTGCCGAGTCATTTTGTTTTTGTTTTTTTTTTTTTTTGGGGGGGGGGGGGGGGGGGTCCAGTTTCCGGGGGGGAGGGTGGTCCAGTTTCCTCTGTATTTAAGAGCAGGAAAATACAGGAGCCAAATGGAATAGAGACAGAATTATATTCCAAAATTATAATAATTTCTCTGAAAGAAAAGAACACTTCGATAATTCTACACAAAACAGTCCCATTAATGCTGGATAATCTAAAACGGGTTTATTAGCATAATACGTGTCGTTGATCATATGGTCTTAGACATCAATCTTTTGAATTTAAGGCAGGCTCAAGCTAATATATAGATAATAAAACAGCAATTATACAGTTCAGGTTGTGTTTCCCATATATCGCCATTTTGTTTTGGGGTTTCTTGGTGGAGAAACGGCATGATTATTAAAACAACAATGCAGAAACTTTGGCTTTATCTCATTCTTATCCAACGGTCGACAATACTTATCATTACAGACAATTCAAAAAAGGATAAAAGAAAGAGGAACGCTTTTCACTTTGTTAGTAGTCGGAGTGGTTAATACAGTTGGCCTAATCTGTCCTTTTTAAAATTATTAAAGAAAGGGATCCTAACACGAAAAAACATATGGCAGGGTGAGTGACGTGCACCTTTACCCCACTCAGTTGTCTTTTACGTCTGAATCAGTTGGGTAAATTGTCTATTTTGAAAGGATCAGATGGCAACTAGGAGGAGTGCACAGACCACATGGATCTGATTCTGTTGTTTTCCTCCCATTTGTTTATGTTCCAATTAGTCTTAGATTAATATTTTCCATGGAGTCGTTACGAAACAGACAGCGAAGTTTAGGTTGGTCTTGTTAAAACTCTGCGATCATTATCATAAATTAGACTAGAAAAAAAAAGGGTAATATGAGTAATTAAATTGATAAATGCTCTCTCGCGTCCATGAAAACATTCATTCTATATATTTTAAGACTGATGAAATGAAATCGGTTTTGATAAGATAAAGTGTAGCCTAACACACAATATAAACACTAACTACTCGGCATAAGAGATATATACATAGTGCTGATTTGAGAATCGAGAGACCTCTCAATTGTTGTTATCCTCAACCGTTGTTATTGGTAGCTGCTCAAATGGCAGGACCTCTCTCGTAATGGGGGGAGAATCCAGTTCGGCATGTGTCACTGAAAAACACGAAAGCTCCATTACTTTACTTTTTATGGCCATGGCGACAATCCAACACTGCTAGCCACTGTACCCTTATTGAGAGTGCCTTCAAAGTAAGCTCAGGGAAAGATGAATATTCTAACTGTCAATGATAAGATTCAGCTCTACTTCATCTCTTAATTATTAGACTCTTCGGGTCAAATAATTCTTTATCAACACTAACATGTTCCCTTTCTGCCTCATAAATTCCAAACAGTTTACATACTAAATGAATACCAATGGCTCTTAGAAGCCATTATTGGGAGAGAAGGGAAGAAAAATCAAATTACAGAGGGCTTAAAAGAGAGAATACAAATATGAACACAAGGGGAAAATTTTGAGAAGAATAGATCCAAATACATTTAATTACAAACCTGTTTGTAGGGCATTTCCCTTTCCTAAAATCAGATGAGTTTTCCATAAAATGCTAATGAAACAAACAAAGATATCATAAAATACACCAAACCGAAAGCACCCATATATAAAATATAAATATGTCACACAAAGCTACGCAAACCTAATCAGTTATTAGCAGCAGGCTATTTCATTGTAATGAATCAATGTTCTTACTCAGCTCCTCCAGCTTCTTCATCCTCAACCTCTCACTTTCACTCACCAGCTGCTCACATCATCCAACGTTGCCAAAAAAGGACGATTATTAGACGGCAAAATTAGGTTATACAATGATTCATATGCTTTCATTTAAGCAGAAAGTTATGATACTAACCTCCATTAACCTGGTTATAAGTTGTACTTTTTCCTTGTTCTTCTCATTGAAAGCCTCAAGAGCGTCTTTGTATTCTTTCTCCTGCATCAAATTATAAACCCAAATTCACTGGTTCTGATTCGGTTTTCTCATACAAATCAAAGTAAGATGTTGGATGATTCGGCCTAATATGCAGAGCGAAACTTAATAGAGACCAAATGTGGTATTAGATAAGTGCTTTACCTTCTTCTGGCAGGTATGCCCCAATGGCTTTAATTCTTTGTTCACTGCATCAATTTTCTTGCGGACGGTTGCAACTTCTTTCCTCATGGGATCGGCTAGCGCTTCAAGCTCCTGGTAGCTCCATCGATTTTATTTAAGATCAGAACAAAATAGAAAAAATGCAGTCTTACATTTTTCACAACAATTATTGCACACAACCGACTTTATGTATCTACAAATAACACCTTAAAGTCTCACAATTACACACGCCAATATTACCACAAAAAACCTGCTAGTACTGAACATTCTATTAAAACAATTGAACTGGATATTTGGTTGGCTTGAATTATTCAACTGGCCTGCTTCAAAGATTTTCAGAGAGCCACCTTTGAGTTATCAAGTAATTGAGGTGTGGAAAAAGCGTCTTAATTTCATGGAAATTAACAAAATACCTTGCTTTTGCCATGAAAAGGTTCACGAGAAACAAATGATTCTAAATTTTTCGGGTCTCAGATGAAAACACCCTGTCGCAAGCTCAATCTTTAATGTTTTTTGTTCCAGATCCCGCCTTCTGGTGACTGTTTGAGCTTATATAAGTCGTGTAAAAGTTCATGGGAATTAACATCGAGAAAATAAACCTCGTTGGTAGTATCTAAGTTTTCTAGGCATGAGAAACTCACATCAGAAATTAACAGGGAAGACATCAAAGAAGAAGTGCTTCGGATTCTCAAAAGATGATTTCTTTAGATAAGAAAGGGTGAATTTCCTAGAATTCATTGAAATTACCGTCAACGTTTCATTCAGATCATAAATCTTGGAAATTTTGCGACTTATGCCACTTCTTATTTCACCAAAAGCTAAAGGAAAATACAGAAGAAATCTCGGTTTCTTTATTCCTCCGATGACATACTATAAGATGCATGTAAATTTTATCAGACATACCTCACGAATCGTGGCCAAACGCTTGGTTTCTTCTTCAACACGGCCCAACTGCGCTTGAACCTTCTCTCTGACCTCCATCTTCTTCCTTTCAATCTCCTCTTCCTTAGCCCGGAACGTAGAGAGAGCAGACCTTGACATCTCCTCGTCTTCTTTGGATAAGTTGCTGTTGAAACTGAGGCTTCCCGAGGTCTGCACCATTAGCTGTTGCGAGTTTTGAGGAGGCTCCGCTGTCTGCATGGTCTCCAGTCCCAACTACACAGAAACCCTTCTTCTTCCTTGAATTCCCCTCTTTATTATCTCTCTTTCCTTGCTTTCTGATTCTCTCTCTTTTTCTCTCTCTCTTGCTTTTTTTTGCCTTCACAGATGGGTTGCTCTGTTTCCCCTGTTGCGACTTGGGAGTGCTGATAAACGAGGCTGGCCTTAATTTTTTTGCCCTAAAAAAAAAGGTATATTTATGAGTGTCCACCGTCCAGCGTTGGCTTTTCTTTATGGGCCAAAAACAAAGAAAAGGGCAAAAGATAATAAAATAAAATAAAACCATGGAATTTCAAAAAGCGCTGGCTGAAGCCTGAAATGACTAAACTGCCAACCACTGATAAAGATTGAAACCCGATTCAACTTTACTGAATGAATTGGGTCCCAGAAATTTCAAAACCTGTATACACAAATTCCGTATGAGTTGATAAACACCTTTTACATTTTCAAAATCAAATTCAATTGTACCTACGTACACATCTAATGTGAATGGCCCCCCTTTTTTGGTGAATATTAAAGCAGTTTTCAGTTTTGTTTATCTTTTTGGCATAGCAATTTTTGTTTCCAGTTACCAGTATGTCTTTCTTATCTTTTTATTACCAGGTTGCTTGATTTGACAAGGTTGTTATTTTTGTGAAGTAGGTAGACCGCCAACTTCAAGCAACTACTAATTCATCCAATATGGGGTGACTCACACGATCGCATCATTGTATTTTTTTTTAAGGAAGCGTAGTTTTTTCTTTCTTTTTTTTAAGAATAAACCTTTACTGATTAAAAATTATAACAAGGTTCATATACAATGAGGGATAGCATCTGTAGAGAGGACACTATCACTAATGCTAAGAGCATCTCGACTCAAGGCATGAGCTACAATGTTGCATGCTCTCATAGTGTGCCTAACAGTCCATCATGTAAGGGAATTAAGAGTTGCCTTGGTGTCCCTTATCAATGTACCAACATAAGAGTCAGAGTCAGTGTTAGGTTATAGGCAATTAACCACTTGCAAAGAGTCACCTTCTATGATTATATCATATTCTCCTAGAGACTTATAGAAGAATGATGCTTGAAGAGCTGCAAAGGCTTATGCTAGTAAAGGGTCAGGGAAAAGGACACAATTCATTATCACAATAACTTTACCCTAGCCTTCCCAATCTCGGATCACAGCTCCAACTCCTACCTTGCAGTGGATCTTATCGAGTGCAACATCCCAGTTTAGTTTCAATTTACCTCAAGGAGGGCCTTCTCATTGAGGAGTTGCACTCTAAACCTTTGGAGGCTCGTTGGCAAATTGCTAAAGCAGGGTAAGGTCTTCCACCTTGAGCTTGACTTGTTGAATAAGGGAGTTTTGATGCTGGAAGACCTGCTTGAAGAGAAACTCATTCTTTTTTTTTCCAGACTTTCCATGTTGTAATTGCAAAGACCACCATTTCCTCTACCTCTAGTGTCTTAATTAAGGTGCCCACCAGATTGCTGAAGGTTTGAGGATATAGGTTGGATTTATGAAGCTTCCTCACACTATGACTCCAAACATCTTGGGTAGATGGGCAAGTCCAAAGGGTGTGTTCAATTGATTCTAATTGGCACATGCAGATTGGACATAAGTCCTTCTCTGGAAAAGCTTGGCTTTAGTAGGTAGGGCATCTAGACAAGCCCTTCATAAGAATGTCTTTGTAGCAAGATGAATTTGAAGATGCCACAGTTTTGTCCATGATCTAATTTCCCTCATAGGCTTAAAGGATTGTCCCAGGTTTTGACTAGCCACTTCAGAATTTAGGCAGTAGGCATTCTTGACAGTGAATTCACTTGAGGTAGTGCATCTCCAGATCAACTTATCAGGTTTGGGGTTTGGGATAAGGAATGAGAAGGATTCTCTTAATGATAGCAGCTTTTTCCCTCTGAAAATAGATTCAACTAGTGATTGGTTCCACTGGTTGGTGTGCCTATCAATAAGCATTGCAACTATTGAGTCCTCAGGTAAGAATCTAATTGAACTTTGGGGTTTGAAAGTGGATTGTTACGGGATCCACTTGTCCATACCAAACCTTTTTCAAGCAAAGGAATGATAGAAACAAAGCTTTGCCATAGGAAGGAGGAGTTGTGGCCAATTTTTGCTAATAAGAGGGTGTCTCTTTTGAAATATTTTTCTTTAAGTACCCTTTCAGCAAGGGAAGTTGGAGAGGAGATGATTCTCCAACACTGTTTAGCCAAAAGAGCACAGTTGAAATTCTGAAAGTCCCTCAGCCCCAATCCTCCAAATTTCTTTGACTTTCTCATTTGCTTTCAAGCCACCCAATGGATCTTGTGTTCTTGAGCCTGTTGACCCCACCAAAAGGACCTAACTAGTTTACTGAGTTCATGTAGCAGTTGTTTTGGCAGTTTGAAAATCCTCATGTTGTAGCTTGGAATAGATTGAATGATTGCTTTGATGAGGGTCTCTTTTCCTGCTTGTGACAAGCGTTTAGACTTCCAGCTGCTGATTTTGGTCTGTACTTTGTCCAGAATACCCTTGAGGGATTGACACCTTGATCTACCTATTAGAACTGGTAGATCCAAGTCTTTCTCATTGAGTTTATCCCTCTAATTCCAGCAATACTAGTGACAATGTTCCTTGTTTCTCCTCGTGTTACTGCTGAAAAAGATGGATGTCTTGTCTTTGTTCAGCCTCTGCCCTGATGTTATCTCATAGAGATCCAGCAGGTGATAAAGCTGACTCCATTCAATTGTTGGCCTTACAGAATAGTAGCGAGTCATCTACAAAAAATAGATGGTTAATGTGCAAATAATTATTTCTAATTGGGAGACCTGTAATGAGACTCGAAGCTTCTGTATTGTTAAGGAAGCAGCTTATAGCTTTGGTGCACAAAATAAATAGGTAAGGGGAAATAGGGTCCCCTTGCCTAATACCTTGTGTGGGACAAAAGGATGGTCATGATACCCCATTTATGATCATGGAGTAGGATACATAAAAGACACGTTTCATCACCAAATCAATCCAAGAAGCTGCAAACCCCATTCTCTTCATAACATATTCCAAAAATTGTTATTCAATTCAATCATAAACTTTGCTCATATCGAGCTTCAAAGCCATGTAACCATCTATTCCGTTTAATCTAGATTTCATAGTGTGTAAGGATTCAAATGCTACTATAACATTATCTGTTATGAGTCTGACTTATACTTGTTGGTCTCTTTGTTTTTTTCACTTTTCACTGCACATGTTTATTCATTATTCGCAAATCAAATGTATTTGATGCATATTGAGTTGTATTTGATGCGCTGCAAAGTCACATAATTTCAGGCATTTATATTGGATTTAATTTCCGGAGGAGATACAAAAGGAAATAATTTCTTTAAATTATTCAAAACTTAATAACTTTTTGCCCATTTGATTCCTTGTTTGAAGACATAAGCTGTCTTAAGATTTGTTTAGATAATAAGATGAGATGAGATGAGACATTTTTAGGTGGGTTAAATAAGATATTATTATAATATTTTTTTTAATATTATTATTATTTTAAAAATTTTAAAAAAAATTATTTATTATATTTTATATAAAAAATTTAATGATGTGATAAATTAAAAATATTTCTATATCCCAACGTAACTATAACCTAAATATGGACCTAAATATGGTGTGAGAGTCGACCTAAAGGTTGGGTCAGCAGGTCAGATCACCCTAAGCTCCTAAACGGCAGCTTAGCTAACCTTTTGACAATTACGACACACTTTCCAATCTGGGGGCTTCGATGGAAGAATCTCATTCTTCTTCTTTTTCTTTTTTTTTTTTCTTTTTCTTTTTCTTATTTTATATTCTTTGATTTTATTCTTGTTTCTTTGATTAATTCTTATTTTACTCGGTATGATTGAGTCAAGGTGTAAATATTCTTCAATGACATAATCCCTTGCTAATGGGTTTCTACTTTTTCTCCCTCTTTCAGTCCAAGAGGTGGGGACCATTTCACCATTTGAAATTTTCAATAGATATTTTTTAAAATAAAAAACATAAAATTAAGTTATTGATTCAACGGGCGCGATCTCAAGATCTAATCAAATGGCCCTAGGAATCTTCAGTGGGCCATCCAATGCTTGATGTTAAATACACGCATTAGGGTCATTGGCGTGCTATTTGCTTTGTTTTGTCTTTAAAAGGAAAATAATTTACTCCCAATAGTTTTTACAATACTATATATAATTATGTTTTAAATCAGAAATATTTGTATAAAATATCTTATAAAGATAATTTTATTTTACAATATTATTATAAAATATGTTGTAAAAATATATGGTGTGAATATATTCCCTTTTTTTAAAATAATAAATGAAAGCAACGAAGACGTTCACTTTTTCATAATGCCAGCATAAGCATCGATTAGAGGCGTGTTTGCGAACTCAAATGATCTGTCGCCTCAGGCCCACCACCACAGGGTTTCAATTCAAATTTTGCATTTCCCAAAAAACAAAAAATTGCAGATTCCGGTGGTACAATCAACAATGTTGTGATCTTGCCGATGATTTTTTTTTTTTTATTTAAAAAAAAAAAAAGTGCAATGTCTTGGTCTGGCAAACCTCTACGTACGACATCACTGTGTTCTTTCTCCTGAGAATTTTGTTGGGTGTCGGTTTATGTTTTGGGCAACCTTATCCTTTAGGCTCTTAGCCTAGACCGTTATGATTGGTTCCACGGACAAAATCGAAAATCTGTACATATTCCCAAGTATTAAGATTTTCTTTTAACAATGTTTTCATAACCCAGAGTAAACGTCACTCATGCATACCTTTTTTTTCTAATTATTTATTCGGAGAGAATTAAAAAAAAAAAAAGTGAGGGTACATTAATACAGTATAGCCTTTTAAAGAGCCTTTAGGTTTATGATAATGACAACTATAATTAGATGAGCGGCTAATTTTTACGAATCGCTCTTGTTCGAGATTTCAGATTGACTTTGGTCTTGACATGAATTCCTCATTGGATTCTTCAGCGATACTTCTTCCATCGATGTTCTCCTGTCGGTGTAACGACTACTAGTTATCGGTTACATGCAGAGTTGCTGGGTTGTGTAGAAATTAGAATCAATATTGGGGTATCCCATTGATTGAATCCATGTGGGGCCACTANACAATGTTTTCATAACCCAGAGTAAACGTCACTCATGCATACCTTTTTTTTCTAATTATTTATTCGGAGAGAATTAAAAAAAAAAAAAGTGAGGGTACATTAATACGGTATAGCCTTTTAAAGAGCCTTTAGGTTTATGATAATGACAACTATAATTAGATGAGCGGCTAATTTTTACGAATCGCTCTTGTTCGAGATTTCAGATTGACTTTGGTCTTGACATGAATTCCTCATTGGATTCTTCAGCGATACTTCTTCCATCGATGTTCTCCTGTCGGTGTAACGACTACTAGTTATCGGTTACATGCAGAGTTGCTGGGTTGTGTAGAAATTAGAATCAATATTGGGGTATCCCATTGATTGAATCCATGTGGGGCCACTGTATATATATATATTTTCATGAAAAATGCTATTCTACAGTTAGGTGTCGATATTGTTTTTTTAATTTTATGATTAAAGAATTATTTGCCGTGAATTTTTTTTTTAATATTTAAAAATAAAAAATACCCTTATCAAGACCCGTCTCGCACTACACCCTAGCACTGCTCATATTTTCACCCTTAAATGCAAACAGTACCCAACAAGAGTTTCTTGGATCCGATGTCAGTTCAGGCTACCAATGTTGACCACCCATGCCACGAAGTTGTATGTAGATAAAGTTGATAAACACTATTTTCCTTAAATGACCCCCCCAAAAAAAAAACCGACAAACACACGATATGCTGACGTATGCATTGAGTTTCTTCTTTTTTTTGTTTTTTTGGTGAGCTTACGTATGCATTGAGTTTCATTGCCGGGGATCTCAAAAATGGATTAAATTACATGCAATCTATCATCTTTGTTAATTAGAGGGAAAAAAAAAAAAACCTTTATTAATTATGGTGATATGCATCGGCTTTTATTGGCTAGCATTTAATTCATGAGTAATAATCTTACAATGTTAGCTAGCTTTCAACAGAATAATAGTCTTATTATTATCGTTGTTGTTTGTTGTCAACTAGTCCATGGCTTCAAAACTCAATACAAAAAATTATATACATATAAGATGTTGTTTGCTGCTCTCGCAATCAAGCATCTGTCCCTCACGAGAAATAGAATGTGATCATATCAAACAGCCGGTAGCTATAGCTAGGCTGTTAGGCCTTTGTCACTTTTATTTTGGATTTTTTCTTAATTAGCCATAAGCTCTGTCGTTTTGTTGCAATTAGCTAAAATGCTCCGGGGACCAAGTTTCTTTGGATATTGTCAATTTCTAATGCACCTGCGAATTTACAGCTGGTTTGATTGTAACCCTTCAACCCGTCAGTTATGCATGATCTGCAAATTTCTTATAAATCTTCTTGTATGTTATATAGCGTGCAGCAGTAAAAGATGATATGAATGGCCGGCCTTAAGATCACGGCCATAACTGACGGGCCCGGGTTCAGTGCAGGCTCGCTACAAAATACGATGCTGGGCCAGCCCAAGTTGGCATTTTTCCTGAAAAGGGCTGATAGTTGACAAACCGGGCCTGATAAACAGAAATGGTCTGAACATGAGCCAGCCTCCGTCCTAGTTGAATCTTCTGATACAATTGGGCCTTTTGGGCAACCGAGACGATGGTCATGACGTCGTGGCTCTCGTTCCCATTTACGAGCGTGCATTGCAACCTCACCAAATTATTGTTTTTGAATATTTTGTTTTTCTTTTTTTAAATATTTTTTAATGAATGGGTTCGAAAAACTATAGAAGATAAAAGAATGTCTATTCTGTGAAATAAACATATACTTAATCCACTTGTGGGCGTATATAGGAAAGTGGTAAATCTGGGTCCCCCCATATATAGACACGCATCCAAGACGACATGCATTAATGCATGGCAAAGAAAATGCTATAGGTGATATTATCAAATGTGTTATCTTATTTATGTGACATCATCCATATCATACCAGGCATGGACTGTTTGAGGTTTGGTTTGGGTAGTGAAAGTATCTGAGAATGTTTGTGAATAGTAATAAAAAAGTAATAATAGAATATTGAATAATAGTAAAAAGTAGGTAAAAAGTAATGAATAGTAAAAAAAGTAGGTAAAAAGTAATAATAAAATAAAGAATAGTAGTGAAAGTGTTTGAGAGTACCTCAGGTACTCTTGGTACCCAAACTAGCCCTGAGTCTCATGTGCCGTTCTTCTGACAACCATAAATTTTAAAGATTGGTAGATTGTGAGTACGGTAATCACTGGTGTAACCAACGTCTGATGAACGAAGACAATCCAACCTAGTGGAAATAAAATGAAAAAACAGTAATGGACATAGATTTAAGGTCTTGGTTTATTTTTACAATTCCTCTCAATTCGTCTAATCTAATTATTATAATTTTTTTAAATTAATACATAAAATAAAATAAATAATATAATTTTTTTAATTTTTTAAATAAAAAATAATATTAAAAATCTATTTTAATAATATTTTTATTTAATTTTTAATTTTAACTCATTTCAACTCGTATAATTTTCGTATGCGAAAACAAACGAAGAGAAAGGGGACTGAGGGCATAAGGGAAAGACCCCCATCGACAGGGACATATTTATTACTCACACGCAGAGAAGAATGGCCTTGGTACGAGCGAATACATTCAAAGCTCGTCTCTCCAATAAAGTGCGGAAGACAAACCTCGAGTGGTAAAAAAAAAAAGTGAGGACTCACGTGAAGGCACGTGAGGTCATCGTAAGCTCTCGCGTGCCCAGCTTTTTAAAAACATTAATTAAAAAATAAAAATAAATTAAGGGACCGACGTGGGTAAAGCTATCCTCCAACTTTCTGACAACTTTACTGACACACTGAGTCAGTGACGTATGAGTTCTTCAGACATGTGAAGCCCAGCCCCCATCTCCTTTTTAATTTCAAACAAATGAGTTCGAGTAAAGACAACTTAGATGACGTGGACTGTTCGTGTGGGCCCTTGTCAGTACCCGTACGACCAGGAGTTGATCCAAGATTTTTTTTCTCTCTCATTCGTGGGTTGTATCCCGACTGTCGAGCGTTGACGTATATGCCCCGGCACTGGACGGATTCTGAGGAACTGTGAGAAAAATGTACGTTGCGAATAAATTCATCCAAAGAGAACGTGTGTTTCATAAATGTAGAACCTACTCTGCGTGCTTCTCTCTTCTACTTCGTAAGGCAGGGTTTGGAATTTGCTCAGAAGGAGTCTATACACCATATGAGAAATTTATTTAAATAAGCTTGAAATGGTCAGATACATGTGATAAAAATCTATTTCAAAGTTTAAACGGATTAAATGACTCTATTCGGAAATAATTATATAATTTTTAATTTTATGAATAATATAAATCTGACGTGGATGTTAATATTCTACTTATTTTGTCGGGATCGGACCTCCCAATTATATATTATTTTTTAATATTAAGGAGTATTGCTTTGCAAGAGATTGATCCACCCAACAAAGCACTTAATGCGTTTCATTTGATCTGGTCTTGAGAAGAGTAGTATTAATAGTAGAGCCTGAATTAAGTATCTTGTATCGATTGTAGAGCAATGTTGAGACATTATCATTACTTTCCTGATCAAGCAAGTTGTGATACATTAAAAGATTCACCAAGAAGTGTCAGGCCTCTGCTGCAATGATATGATTGTAACAGTAACAACTCATGTTCATTCTCGTCCTTGATGACAAGAAAAATGATAAATACATCACTTCGATAGTATGAACTAAAAATTTTTTATTTTACCTTTTCTAATTTAAATTTTCTATCCAAATCTCCGTCTCACCTAATTTCGCACTAAAAAGATAACAAAAAATATGTTCTGCTATCGTATATAGTATGAACCATGACTATGTATACATTAAAGCAATTAATTTCACTCTAGGGGCGAAGCTCCGGGGTCATAGGATATATAAAAGTTTGCATATAATAAAAATTAAAAGACTATTTAAAAACTTGCATAAATATATAGGAAATTCTAAGTTTGAATATTAACTAAGAAAAAAANAAAATCCATGATCGCCATAAGCTTCTACTGTGGAAAATCTTCTGGGATATAATTCCAACTAAAGGAAGGCTACAGAACTTCATACCATCCATGACTTCTTTTAGCTGCCCTTTGTGCAATGAGCAAGAAGAAACACTATTTCATATTTTTCTTGAATGTCCAGTATCAAGAATCTTATGGAGTCAAAGCAAATGGCCACTAAATCTATCATCTTTAGCAATTGTGACAATACAAGACTGGATATCTTTCATTCTAAATCCAGAGCAAAAACTGGGTTTAAACTCTCAAGAAGTGCATCCTTTCCAGCTCTTTGCAGTTCTAATACTGGATTTTACTTGGAAGCTGAGAAATGATATAGTCCATAATCAAATCGTTCTATCTCTAAAGAAAGCTACAGAACATTTGGATTATTCTTATCAAGAGTATCTAAAGGCTTGGGAGTGGAAGCGGCAAGAAAAACAACCACAACAATGGGAACATCCTTTGGCCTCTACTGTAAGCATTTCTTTTGATGCAGCAGTTAGGATAAAGTTTTCTTTAGTCTCTGCTGTAAGTCGTGACTCAGAAGGAAGGATAATAGAAATATGGACAGAAGAAATTGGCACAACAATTCCAGTAGTTGCAGAGGTAATTGCGGCTAGACTTGCAGTCAACATGGCAAAACATTTCCATTTTCCAGAGGTCACATTTGAGGGCGACTCCTTTCTTGTAATCTCAGCTATTCAAGGATCATCTTCGGTTTGGCAAATTTCACCCATCTCTGAAGACATAGCTCTTATCTTGTCATCACATCAAGGATGGTCTTTTAAAAAAATAGATCGATCTCAAAATCGATTTGCGCATTCTGTGGCGCAATGGGCAGCAACCAATGGAATGATTGGTCGCATACCCGTAGCTATTTTACCTTCTAGTATTGTTTTTTTAGATAGTGGAAAGGATCCTCCTACTAATAGTGTTGTAACTTAAGACTATTATATATATATATATATGCAAGCTTGATTAGAAAAAAAAAAAAGAGCCTGAATTAAGTATCTTGTATCGATTGTAGAGCAATGTTGAGACATTATCATTACTTTCCTGATCAAGCAAGTTGTGATACATTAAAAGATTCACCAAGAAGTGTCAGGCCTCTGCTGCAATGATATGATTGTAACAGTAACAACTCATGTTCATTCTCGTCCTTGATGACAAGAAAAATGATAAATACATCACTTCGATAGTATGAACTAAAAATTTTTTATTTTACCTTTTCTAATTTAAATTTTCTATCCAAATCTCCGTCTCACCTAATTTCGCACTAAAAAGATAACAAAAAATATGTTCTGCTATCGTATATAGTATGAACCATGACTATGTATACATTAAAGCAATTAATTTCACTCTAGGGGCGAAGCTCCGGGGTCATAGGATATATAAAAGTTTGCATATAATAAAAATTAAAAGACTATTTAAAAACTTGCATAAATATATAGGAAATTCTAAGTTTGAATATTAACTAAGAAAAAAAATATATTTAATATGTCAATTGATCTTAAATGTTCTTTCAATAAACAAAAATCATTAATTATTACATTCCTCTTCTCAATATATAATATAAATTAACAAATAATTTATAAGAAAGTCGTCATCTATAAATTTATTTCGAAACCTAATCTTAAACAATATTTATGATTTAGGCCAACCCCCCTCTCCAAAAAAAAATAATAATAATAATCGTCCCTGTTTCACATCATCTATGGTGGATGTTGTTGTTTGTGTTTGTGTGTGTGATTTTTTTTTTTTTTTTGGAGGGAGCTGTTGCCTGTTGGTGTATTATGTGCTTTGAGATTGGCCAAAACTGTATTTTACAAGTTTATACTAAATCGACTGATTGGAGATATTACAATTAGAATGAAAATTAATAATTTTCTATGTATAATGGATCATGATTAGGGCGTAAGATTAAACTTTGTCACTGCAAGTGTGTAGTATTATTTTCTACATAGAATCTTGCGAGGGTGATGTTATTAGGTTGCTTTCCAATAAGCTAGTTTTTTATTTATTTTTTTAAATATTAATAAAATATTTATATTTAAATTCTTTTATTAGTACTATTATCAAAATATAAATATTCTAATCATAAAAAGTTATACAAAAAAATTTTATAAATTGATATATCATAATATAAAATAAATTTAATAAATTACCACTGTTATATATAATTTATTTGCGAATGCAGCCACTCTGGTCAAAATTATGATAGTTTCGGTGAGGGTAGCGGGGAACCTGAGTAGTCACGTCATTGCACAAAAGAGTAGTTGGTCACATCACTCCGTCAAAATTAAAAAAAATGGATAAAAAACAAAGAACCACCTCCCACCCACCTGCGGTTTCTCACTTTCTCCCCTTAACTTCTGACACTTTCAGATGCCTCTTCTTTCTCCACCAGTTCTTTGCATTGCTCCCCTCTTATTTACCTTCCTATCCCTCTCTGTGCCCAATTTTCTTTTTTTCCTTCAATTCTAGAAATAATATATCAATTTAAATTCTCCATAAAAAAATATTTTTTAATAATAAATTTCACTTATTAAAAAAAAAAAAACACAAAATTTATATAAAACTGTATGATCTTCTGAAATCCCCTTCACGCATAGGATGCGCTCACAATTTATGAAGCTGGACAGTTGTAACAAAGCAAACATTTATGTTTTTTCCTTTAGAGCTAAAAAGGGTAGGAGCCAGGGAGAGGTTTCTATTTGTCTCCATATTCATGCATGGTAACATCATATTCATTGAGAATTGGATAGAAGGAATTAAATGTTGAGAAGTTGCAATTTTCTCAAATTAGATTTAAGTCATAATTTGGGTACCGATCCAACAATAAAATTTAATAAATTATGAGGTGGCTAATATCAATATTTTTAGATGAACTTATATTCAAATTCAAATTCAAATTCAAATTAAATAGTTAATACATACTAAATTACTTAGAAGTAATCTAAAGATACAATCACCATTGATCAAAAAACAAATATATATATATATCAAAAGCATATCCTCCCCTCTCCCACTTCTCTTCTTAGAGGTTAAGAGATTATTTCCCGCAATTATTATTTTTTCTTTTTTTCCACTAAGTTTAAAAATATATATATCATGAGTCCTGCTACATCTCTCGAGAGATGTAATCCGAGAATTTAGCGAATAGGCCAAAACAATTTTTTTATTTTTTATTTCATTTATTTCATGTATTTTTTTAATCAACATAAACACTTTTTAAAAAAATAAAAAATTCATAACATAATTAAAAAACATTTCCTTAATCACTAAGTAAAAAAAATATATATTTGGGATATCATTCGGGACACAGTTTTCGGAAACTTTAGCATTTCTCATATATCATATGTAATATTTTGCCGACTCCGACTTAATTGTCGTTTGAATAGTGAGTTAAAATGAGATTATATAAAATATTTTTAAATTAGTTGAATAAAATATTATTATAATAATATTATTATTTTTAAATTTGAAAAAGTTGAATTATTTATTATATTTTATGTAAAAATTTAAAAAAATTATAATGATAAAATGAGATGAGTTGAGTTAAAATCAATTTTCAATCCAAACGTAATCTTAAACTCATGAAGCTGTTTGGTTGTTGAGTTTCAATTCATGTCAGTTAGAATATTATTTATTTATTATTATTATTTTAAAATTAAAAAAATAAATTATTTATTATATTTTATATAAAAATTTTAAAAAATTATAATAATAAAATAAGACGAGTGCCACTTCTTCCCGATCCAAATATACCTTAAATTCGTGAAGTTGTTGGTTGTTGACTGTTGAGTTTCAATTCATGTCAGCTGGCAGTGTTGTTAAAATAGACAAGCGTGTAAGTCATGAAACGATCGAGGGAAGGGACTTTGGACTCAAATCTCTCAAAACAGAGACGATCACATGCCACAAAGACGGCACCCTTATCTATCACTTGTATTGCATATCATTGGCATGTAAGATCATTTATATTGGTCTATGTGTGTGTATATATATATATATGTAAAGTTATATTTGGATAATATGATCTTAAAATCATCTACATTAACTTATATATATATAAATATAGTTAGTTACGAACAGTTGTTATCCAAATTTAGATAAGAACTATTCACTTTTTAAATATTATTTTACTAATTATTTCTCTCTTCTCTCATCTCTTTCTCATAATTATTTTCTCTTCTCTCTCCCTCAACAATACAACAAACATTCATCTACACATTCATTTTACTATTATAATATATTATATATTTTTTTATTATTAAATTTGTATTATTAATATCAAATGTATGTAATGAATGTTGATTACAAAATATATATAAAAAAATTAATAATAATAATAATATTATATCTTAAATGTGCATAAATCAATGTGAAAATTTTGTTTGAATGGTAAAATAAATATGTAAAAGAGGTAATTTTACATATGCATATATAAAGATAATTTTACATATACATATACATTTTACAGATGCATATCCATGAACATGCTCTAACGCCTCTTTAATAATCGCATTACGCCGTCTGCCAAGTTATTCTGCTTACATTTTGTACTTCTCTATATATTATCCATAAACTAATTGATATTCTCTCCCAAAAATAAACTAACTGATATTCAAAAGGTTCGATTTATAGCTGCGACTTGTCGTCGGAAAAACTTTGCCATTAAAACGAAATTATAACGAAACTCACTGCACAGATAAGTTTTTTGTAACTTTTTTTTTTAATTCTTCAATTCGAAAGCTAAGAGTATTTATCCATATTAAAATTCGGGAGAAAAATATTAGCGTTTTTTGTTCTTTAAGTGGTGGGGTCGATTTAAAACAGATAAAGTTCTGTAAAAAAAGGTTTTTATTTAATTGTACGATGTAAGTTGGTTTTGTTTGTATTAGATTTGTGTGAAAACAGTACAGCACATGATTTTGTATTGGAAACATGGAAAAAAAATATATATATATTTTTAAGAGACATAGTGCTTTTAAATTCACAACACACCGCTTTTAAAAGAATTTTAGCGGGTTTTATGCGGAGAAATGTGTTAGGAATCATATCAATTTAAAAATTATATTTTTATAAAATTTATTTGTCAGCTAACGTTTTTATTTTATGCATCGTAATTGAAAATCATAGAAGCATGGACCTGGCTATAGACGCAGGAGAGTTATTGTCACAGGTTAAGCCTTGAAAAAACGATACGACCCAGGGTTGATTTTAAATTAAATCAGAAAAGAACAGAACTGATTTTAATCATGAACATGTTGATTTAAACTAATTTTAACAGATTTTAAACCGATTTCAATTAATTCAAAATTGTATTTATTTTAAAGTTGTTAAAAAATTGAGTTTTTTTTTAACTAAACATATATTAACTTTTTTTCTCATTATATTCAATAAGAATAACATAAAATTGACATATAAAACATGTAGTTATTTATGTTAAATTTATGGTTGTGCAAAATTACTACATTTACCATGTGTTTATAATTTGATAGTCTTTTATCTTATTTGTTTATGAGACAAAAAATGTCGATAATTAAGGTTAAATAAGCAAATATAAATTTGTTGAAACTATTTATATTCGTATAATATTTATATTGAAAATAATTAATAATTAATAATTTTATATTTTTTTATATAATATAAAATATTTAATCTGTATTATATATAATATTTAATATTTTTTATCAACATTAAAATAATAGATTTAAAATAATTATTTTTATTCACTTTGTTTTGTGTTTTTTAAAAAAAGCAGGAGCATATCTCGGTAAATAAAAACAAATAGGTGGGAAGAGGGTAAATAAAGAAGGAAAGGAGGATGTGTCGGTAAAAAAGAACTTGGTAATAATTGGAGTGGGCAGAGGTGGTGGTGTGGACCACTTTAGCAGACAGACAAATCGGCTTGGCTTAAGTGGAGTGCTCGCTCTTTAATTAGCCACGCCTCCCCTCCCCCGAGTCCCCTTCCTCTCATTTGATCTCATTCATTTTGGGGACGGTGACAGCTGTAGCCCACCACAGGCCTCATGCATTGTTATACAATTAATTATTATTAATTAATATCATTTTTTGTGTACCATTTTCCTATCAAGAAAGTAAATCTTACGGATAAATAATTTGGACAATATTTTTGTTGACACTTTGGGAATTTCAATGAAATAATAATTGCTCTTATAACGATTTCATAAATTATTTTAGAAAAATGTGTTTATTTAAAGTTAAGTTGAAAAGAATATGTCTTTATCATTATTCAAATATTATATATATATTATACTATATTCTCGCTCCTATCCTAAAATGATGATATGGTATTATCCATTACATTTTGTTAAATACGAGCTAATCTAATAATTGATGAATAGTATCGTGTCAATGCAATATGAAATAAAAGAAAATGAGAGGATAATATATCAATTGATATATTTTTGACTGAGTTTAATTATTTAACAATATAGTTGATTTAAAAAAAAAAAAAAAAAAACAATATAGTGGAAGTGTATGGTGTGTTTATCGGCTGCTGGCTACATTCATGAAACTACAGAGATCTAGTAATTAGTCGAGAGAAAGAGAGAGAAGATAGGTCAGACTTGAGGCCAAGTAGTCTACGTTGAATTATCATTTCTTGTTTTGAGAACAATATGTCAGAGGGCTGGCCATCGTCCACTTGTCTGTCACATTGGTCCCATTTCTTCAATCAATTTGTATATATCTTTTCTTCTTTAAATTCATTTTGTTTGTTTTTCTCTTAAATATAAATAAAAATAGCATATACATTTTCATAATTACCATATTTGAGTATGGATAGTTGTGCTATTCATAAACTTTACCAATTATGAAGGGAAGAAGAGAACGGGAGAAATCAAATCCATATTTGGTATCTATATTCATTATTAATAGGAAATGTTTTGAACGTGTCTCGTACGTATCAAGAGGTCTCCTCAAACATTTGGAGATGAACTAAAAGACTTGCAAACATATAAAAATAGAGGATAGTTCAGATATGGTCAAGAGACCCTCTATACTTAAGTTAGTTTTCCTTTTAAGAAGTGTTTTTTTTTTATCCCTTAAATTCTATGAGTTTGAATATACCTTAAGTTGGCTTTTATACTATATTTGGGATATTGTTGGCTTCCATTTTCGAGAAGTTGTCTCATCGTTCCCCATGTTTCAAACACATGAATTAGTTACCTTGAAGGAAATAATTAATGCGACGTTGGGCTTTGCCTTATGCCTCGACACCCTCTTAGCCCAAGGTTAACGAGTCTCATCTCTCTCTCTGTAGAGAGAGCCATGGTTACTTTTTCCGCACACATCTTCATAGTTTCTGTTTCATGATCAACGTTTCGGAGGCTTCTCAGCCTCATACAATGGTGCCCACCTTTCTTTCCCCCCTTGCATGAGTTATGGCTACTTCTTTTGCACACTTCCTAGAAGCTGTTTTATAGAGATTTGAGGAATTTGCGTCCCTCAACTTGTCCTTGTGCACTCAATTTCATTTTTTCAATTTTTAGAAGAATGGTAGTTATAGCTTCTCTTATACACTATTTGGCCACCACATGCCAACAATGATTCAAGGCGGCTGGCAGATCGGCGCATGTCACTCTTAACCACTTTTGTCGGTGTTTCGTTATTCTTGAACTGGCCCAAATAGACCTCTTATTTGTGGGATGAGCCCATCGAAGACTGTTATCTTTGCTTTACCATACGGATGAGTTATCTTGAACTAGATTGGAACTCTTCACCCTCTCCAAGAAGCATGTTGAAAGACATTCCCTACGGTGCAAGAATCACGTGATAGGTATATATTTATCTTATCGGGAATGGAGCGGCTCAACCAAATTACATGAGTTACTTCCACCGTTTTAGATTGGATTCTTATATTTTTATGACTCGGATGCAAGCAATGTTTGTCACCATTCTTAGCAGAAACCTTTTTTTTTTTGTTGTGGACAAAGTCTCACCCATATTTATAAATGAGTATTGCTATGCATAAGCCTACACACCACACATCAAACTGTTTTTTATTTTTTTTATTTTAGTCTTCTTGAAACATTTATATTTTTTTATTCATCATTCATATAATACACATTTAATAAGAGAAACAAATAAAAAAAAAATTATGGTGTGTGGTGTGTAGGCTTATGCATAAATTTTTTCATTTATAAATATGATAATTATTCATTAAAAATATGATAAATATATGCTTATTTTAAAGCCCAATTTTAAATGTTGTGTTTTTTTTTTTTTTTGTTAAAAATAGATTTATTTTTTACATGTACAAGAGATAGATGTGAACAACACCTCGCTACCCTCCTCCAAAAGAAGGTCAATAGCCTCCAGACTTCAATCAGATGATGTTGTAAAAGGCTCGTAAAGCTGTTGTAAATCTTAGTATGATATAATATTATTAATGAAACTTGTTAATTTAATTTTCCTCCCAAATCATTCTCAAATATTTATTGACTTGGTAACTGCAAAAAGTTCAAATAAAACCATAAATAGCCAAACATTCTCAAATATTCATGAAAAGCCGACGCGGAAGAAAGGCATAAACCTGAATTTCGATCCCTGCTGCTTTCTGTGGGTCTTGGGAATCTATTAACTATATCTTGTTTCTTCTCTTTTGAGATTGCCGTTTAATTGGTAGCTTCAGCGGCTTCCTTATTTATCAAGAATAATAAAAAGAAAATGATAGGTATGACTACTATTAAATGTATGTATTAAATATGTTTATTATATATAAAAAATGAGAATTCGAAGCAATTTTTAATAAAAAAATATTTTAATTACAAATAAATTATATAAAAATAAAATATAATTTATAACGTTAAATTATAAAATTATTTTTATTATAAAATAAATTTAATTCAAAATTAATTATAAATTTATTTTTATATTGTGCGGCATTTTAACAAATGATGCCACCCGTACCATCTTTCACACCATGGACATAGAACGATCGATGAGCGTCGGTCTCCGAGTTTTCGTAGGAACCGTAAACAAAATGGTAAAGCCTGGGCTCGGCTGCAATGGAACTGTATTGTCGGCTCAACTCTCTCTCTCTCAATGTAAATTGTCTGAAGAGTAATGTCTTGAACAATTCTTTATAAAAAAAAAAAAAGAATTTTATTAATAACAAATAATTTTTTTATACCTTTTTTTATAAAATTTATTTTTACAAAATTCGTATAAAATTCATCTATTTAAAGCTTCTCTCGTTAGTCATGTCTCTGTCCCTCTCAGTTTACTTGTATAAATGGGAAGGCTTATAAAATGGGTAAGGCCCTATTTCCTTCTCATATCCTATATTTGCCGCTCAATTCTTTTCTTTCCCCCATGCTATTTCCAAAGCACAGGAGACACAAAGACTGCAGGTTCTTTCCACTGGTTCTCTCTCTCTCTATGGTTGTTCCCGTTTTTAATTATTTTGTAGCTCTCCTTTTTCTATCAACTGTCTTGTCTGTCTGTCTTCTGCTCAAGTGCACAAGGCTTCTCCACTGGTGTTAAACAAACTTTGCAGGCTTTCCTGTCAGAACCCCCTCTCCCTCTCTCTCCGAGGCATCCTGCCAAATATATAAAAGAACCCTCAGAACCCTCTGAATAAACTTTATCTTAACACCCAAACAAAGCTGTTAAACCAACCAGACCTAAAACCAGCCAACTAAAACCCCATCCCCCCTCTCTCTCTCTCTCTCTCTCTCTCTCTCCATGGACTTCCATCTGAAGCAATGGAGAAACCAGCATGAGTCAGAGCAACAACATTCTGCAAAGATACCAAAACTTCTCCTTGAGCCCCATCCACAACAGCCACAACTATCCGGCTCTGCTCTCCCCTTGTTTGTACCTGAACCCAGCAGCAAAATCAGCTCCCTGTCAGCATTTCCTGATTCAACATCAGCTGCTGCAACCATATTTCCTAGTTAGATTTTTTTTCCTATTCTTTCCAGGCTTCCTTCCAAATTACTTTTCTCCTTCCGGTTTGATGCGTTTTAACCCTCATCTTTTCTGGATCTGTTTTTATGTCTGCTAGGAATGGGTAGCTATTTCAGCTTGGCCCAGTGGCAGGAGCTTGAGCTGCAGGCTTTGATATTCAGGTATATGTTGGCAGGTGCTGCTGTTCCTCCTGAACTACTTCAGCCAATAAAGAAAAGCCTTGTTCACACTCCTTCATATTTCCTTCATCACCCTCTTCAACATTACTCGCATTTTCAGCCTGCTTGTAAGTTCTGAGTTTCAGTTCTCTCGTTTATGTTCAGTAACATTTCTTGATTCTATTACGGCAGTTATTTCTATGGCACTGTGGAGTGAAACATAATCGTTACTGAAGCGACTACTTTGTTAAGTCTTTATATGGACCATGGTTTCATTTTTCTGATGTGTATGCCGTAGTTCCATAATTATCTATTTGCCTTCTGCTTGAAGGCCGCATATAATACCATATGCTATATATATAACTTAGAGTTGACGAAACGCTGTTGCATGTTGCATGACTTGAGTTTGAACATCTTATATCAGTATTGCAATCAAGTTACTGGGGGAGAGCCGCCATGGATCCAGAGCCCGGGCGCTGCCGGAGGACTGACGGCAAGAAGTGGCGGTGCTCGAGGGACGTGGTGGCCGGCCAGAAGTACTGCGAGCGCCACGTGCACCGAGGCAGAAACCGTTCAAGAAAGCCTGTGGAAATCCCCACATCCATCACTTCCTCTACTGGTACCATTGCTAGTGGTGGTGGGGCTCTCAAAACCACGATCCCCGTTGCCGCCATGCCCTTGGCAACGGTGGATGGTGCGAGCCACTTCGCTCTTTCGGGAACGACATCTCATTCCAACGATCTCCTCCATCTTAGTCACAGGTAAAAAATAATATTCTTGTTTCTTTTGGGTTTGATTACTGTAGCACATCTTCAGCAAGTTTATTAGGAGCGTTATTATGAAGACCTAAAGTGAATCTTATAGCCACATTACAATACTAGCATGCTTCTTGCTCATGGTGCCTTTCCGAGGCTTTTTCTTTGAAGATCTTTCTATATCATAAAATTGGATTTGGTGGGATCTCAATAGGAATTTTTAGCCATGTGATATCTCTATTGTAGGACCATAACATGGACCTGGCAAATATGTCTCAAATCTGGGAAAGAGATTCTGTATAAACCGACCCCAACCATTGCTTTTGAACCCAATAGATGGTGCCTTTTGCTCGTGTTCTCTAAGCTTTATCTTTATGTTGTTCTCGGCTTGATATTTTGCTCTATCATGTGTTTTTTGTCCCTTGTAGCGGCTCAGGGTCCAAAACTGAGAACAAGGGCATCTTTGAAGCCCAAAATGATGCTGCCAATGGTAAATCAGATGGCCATATCCTACGGCATTTTTTCGATGACTGGCCGCGATCACTTCAAGAATCCGATAACGCTGGAAGCAATGCCAGCCCCATGAACTCCGCCACCTGCCTCTCAATTTCGATGCCCGAAAATTCGTCGTCTGATGTGTCGCTGAAACTGTCCACTGGTAATGGAGACGAGCCAGGGTCCCGGGATGGCAATGCAGAGCCAGAGCAACCGCAAATGAATTGGGTTGCAGGGTGGTCTACTAATCAAGTGGCTTCAATGGGGGGTCCTCTTGCGGAGGCCTTGAGATCTTCCACTTCCAATTTATCGCCCACGAGTGTTCTTCATCAATTGCACCGTGCTCCAGCCTCTGAGGCTAGCTTTGTTGGCACGTGAATTTAGTTGTTTTTTGAGTTAATAATGCTATTTTTCTCGTGTTTGTTTTTTTAGCAGTCTTGACAATTGACATACTTGTGATAATTCTCGCTTGTAATTTGCGTGGACGTCGTTATTTGAGAAAAGGAAGGAGTCTGGGACCATGGCCTATGGGATGATGCCCGTACAATCTACAAGGAAAAAGTAGGCGAGCACAAGTGCGGCCTAATATCTTGCATTTAATCAGATAAAAGTAACTCATAAAATATCAGGACATTAACATTGTCAGTGCTGCGTGCTTCGCATAAAAAAAAAAAATTAAAAAAAAAAAAATCATCTTTGACCGTCCTAGCATGCAAGAAAATACACCTAAGACATATACAGAATGACATGGATATGCTCATAGTAGGGTATTGTGCTCCGCATTAATATGAAATTTCATGCTGTACGTTCTCTGCCCTTTGCTACTTTTCTTCTAACTCAATTACGAAATACCTCTGTAAAACGGCGGAAATTTACAGGACCGAACTGCATCCAGTAGGCCATTAGATAGCAGGGGCAAATCCAGGAGAGCAGCAAAGCGAAATCATCACATCAGGAGAGAAGCTTTTGTTGAAATCAAATCAGGCTTTTGTTGACAGGTTCCACTCCGTCTGCGAGGGCATAGACCACTGCCGTTCGACTAGGTGCATATATTTGGAAAGAATGGGGTCGATCATCGTACCACCCGTCCTGCACAGCCATCCGCGAGAGTTTAAACAAACTCTTGTTCAGTAGAGATGTGCAAAGAACGTGAAAACAGTTTAAAACTATTGTTATGCATCTCTCAATAGAAATTTCTTACAGAACTAAAGTACTCAGCACGGTGATCAATCCTACTGAAGCCTCCGAATAATGGATCATCTGAATCCAGAACAATCTGCAAGAGATGCAGCATAGATTTTTTTTTGTTTTAAAAAAGAAAACGAGAACAAAACAAATCATTCTTTGAAAAGGAAACAGAAAGCTTGGGGCTTGCTCTAAACATAAGAAACTAGCATAGGCAGGATCAACTGACTAAGATATTGGACAAGAAGGAAATATGTTCCACGTGCTCGTCTAAAACAAAGTTCAACTGTCCACCCAACATGGCTCACAACATTTTTAATTGTGCAGAAATTGGTATAGCATAAGGCCATACACACATTTAAAGGAACAAAACTCCAGAGGATCCCAAAAAAGCCATCCCATGAAGTATGTATGGAAAGCATTCATCGCCTTCAGTTTACAAAGATCCAGATTAAAAAGGATCAGTCTGTACAGTACCCAGATGATTGGTGGACATAACATTGCATTATGTCTGCAGTGTCCCTTAATCAATATATTGTCAATGTGGCCGATATTTCATAATTGAATGTAGCCAAGATCTTCGATCCCTCAAGATGGTCTTTGAAGAAGTTCAATGTCAATGCCAACCAGAAAGGTATCTGATTTCTTATATATGTCGGACATTCTCTAAGCTGACCACTATATGAAGTCTAAAATCTGTACTAGGAAAACAAAGTTTAACTTAAGGATAGAATCCTCTGGCTGACTACTTAATGATCTTATATTAGCAGCTTTATTGGAGTGCATCAATGTGAAATAATGAGTATTCCAGAGTTCTATATCATGTCCACATGTATAAAAAGACATTTATAATTTGATGAAAAACATGAGCAGTTCACAACATAATATCTTTCCTGCATCTACACTAGTGGGTTATAGCGCTGGCAGTCTTTCCCTCAAAGTTTGTGAAGAACTTTATTATCAATAACCAAATGCATAAAAGATTATAATTAACATATCATTGATACAAGATTACATGTGAAAATGCAGGACGGCCAAGTATATTTGACAACACAGTCCATTCCCACCCACCCCCCACCCTAAAGCAAAAAAAGAAATCCTCTGCCAACTGAGAATAAAATTACAGAGATAATACCTTATATTTTCCAGGCTTCAAGCAGCCCACTCGGTAGTCTGAATAGCTGTTGATCCAATGAAAATTAAATACAAAAACAAGGTTCCCCCTTTCAAAGACAACAACCCTATCTCCTTCATCCTTCCGTGATACATATTGGTGCTCAGAAGTCATGAACTGCATCAACAATTAACTAATGATTTGGGTGAAAGCAAGTCTTTCTTGGATATGCAAAATGTGACGTCATGGGGGAAAAGTAAGATGATAGAGATAGATCCTAGTGCACCACAAATTCAATGAACCAAAAATATTGCAAAAAGTCCCCCTTTCCCTTTCCCCATATGCACGCGCGCGCACACACAGTGGCTATTAAATCACAACCTCGCCCTTCACCCTATTCTTGTAGTGGGGAGAAGGTGCAGTTTCAGATAATAGCATATGTTGGGTTATTTTTTGGGACTTTGCATAAATAGATGGCATTACATGAGACATCTTCTTGAGCTTCTTACTCTCACACGATATTAATAGTATTTCACAAACTTAACTAATATAAGAATAAACACGAATAAATAGATAGCCATTAAGTACAAATCAGGATGCCTGCAACTGAATGCAGCTTTGTACTTTAGCAAAGACAAAACTTACACCATAAGTTTCTTCAAGATGCTGCATTGCCTGATCAAATTCTTGCATTCCATGATACCTTAGATAATTTGCATCTCCCTGGGTGTAATAATCAACAAGCGCAGAGATTATATATATCAAATTGTAAATGTGGAATAGAATAAAAATATCTCAGGAATATTAAATGAGATGCGCATTTTGTTTTTTGCAAAAAGAAGTATAAACATGTGCATAGTTTGCTGCGGAGTATTCTTGTGGCTTGGATGAATCCCATTAAGTGCATGTTTGAGATTGCGGTGGGAAATATAGCTTATAGCTTAAGTTATTTATTGTTTAGTAACAATATGTTTAAAACACTTTCAAACGTGTTACATTTGTTTGGAAAAAAAAAATTTTAAAAAGTACTTTCTAAGGTAGAAATGATGATCATTTGATTTTTAAAAATTCTGACCATATTCTTGAAAGTTTAAAAGTTGTAATTATTTGAAAGCTGTATAAGTATTTTCACCCATTGACAGTCTTTTTAAAATTGAAACTACATTCCGCATTATCCAAAAAAGTACGTTTGAGGAAAAGCATCAAATATATATTTTAGCTTATTTGAAATTAAAAAGTACTTCAAAATGTAACACCAAAACAGCTTATTTTTTACATTAAAGAGCTTTTAAGGCTATTTAAGCACTTTTTAAAACTCCTAATGCAACCCCAAACAGGCCCTAAACCTAAATCTTGGTGCTTAGAGGAAAGTGAAATCCCACAGAAGGCAATTTCTAGAAGAAACTTACAAGATCAAATCTACGCCTGCATTTATCGAAACTGGAATTGTTCCCACGAACTACTTTGCCACCACGAAGATGTTGATCACCCCTTGGAAAATCAATCCACTCTGCCAAATATAATAATAATAAAGAAATATACCATGATACCATCACATCTAACATCGGTTGAGAACCATGCAAGGGCACCCTTGATTCAATTTACCAATCATAATCAGAAAGAGGAATAATACATTGAGAGAGGTACGGATACAATGAGCTTTACTTACCAGGATGTCCAAATTCATTTCCCATGAAATTCAAATATCCCTCTCCACCCAATCCCATGGTAATTAGCCTGATCATCTTGTGCAGTGCTATTCCACGATCAATAAGCGGAGTTGATGGCCTGTCTAAAGCCATGAACTCATACATATCCTGAAAGAGGGATCAGAATATAGAATAAACATCTAACAATCTAAGTTTAATATCATAGTGCTGTCTAAATTTGAGGATATTATATTTAATTCTATTCTGTTGGTTGTGAAAACCAGAAAACTCAAACATAGCATATTGAGAAGGTATCACCATGTAGAACCAGGAATCATAGGAACAATGTTAATTTGAAATCGAATTCCTGTATTAATATGTAAGATAAACGGGAATCATAGGCTTTTTCTTCTTTTTCTTTTATTTTTTATATTTTATTTTTTTATATTTTATATTTATATTTATATATTTTATATTTATAATGTCAGGGAACCTCTCCAAGGCAGGGCCCTTCGGACCCACCCCTGCAGAGTAAACCTCGGTCCCGTGCACCGCACTCTCAGAAGTTTTCCTACACGGAACTGGTTAAATCACTGGCTTTTTACTAGGGGGTGTGGCCTCAAGAGATTGTTTGCACCCAAGGGGATTTGAAGAATCATAGGCTCTTTTTTGCTTGTCAATATTGGACATATAATGTTGTAATGTACTTGGTGAAACATATGCCTCTCATCTTAGACATAGTCAACATAATCATTAAATTTGCTGGCATAAGATTCAATAATCAACATGTGAATTCAACCGGAGGTCTCATGCTGAAAGCCTTTGTCCTTGGCGGTAAATTTATGCACAGGATATATAAGAAGTTACCTTGTCCATCAGCCAAAACGCAAGTGTCTTGTCACCAACAAGAGCTTGGTCATGACTTTCTGCATAGGCAACGCACTTTTCCAACCAACGTCTGTTGGTGAGCGTGTGAATAATATCACCCATTCTCCAATCCTCATCCCTCTTCCTACAACAACATAAGTAGGCCAAATAAAATAAAGGTCCTTTCAAGATAAAATGCTCCTTCTGTCCCATAACACCAGAACCCACATCACATTAATATCGTTTCATAAATCTTCTACTGATCGGTTATACTCACTCCAATGCCAATCTGTTTGTCAGGATGTGCGTGGTAATATCCTAAAAATTGCAATCAAGGGGAAGTAAAATTTCCAACTCCAATTACACTGCACTCTCCAATACTAAGAAACCTCTTGTTTAGCTACTTGTCAAACTTGGCTATATTATATTAGGTAGCTTACGTAGAAATGGCACTTGTACAGATGTACTAAAACTTCTAAGACAATCCTCAATAGGTGTTTTACTTTGGCCCTGTCGCTGTTAGAAAAGTTTGTTTATGACTCTGGATACTTCTACAACACCTCTGATATATCCTTAACCCACGGTAGATACATGCGAAAAGGATTGAAACATGTCATTCTTTCAATTTAATAATAAAAGACTACTTTTAGATAGAACATAAATCAATTGTGGCATATATAGTTCGAACTAAGGCCAATCTTAAGAAGCATAAGTCATATATAGAGATGGTGAAATATATTCCACAAGAGGTAGAGGAGACCATATAAATTCATGGCTGTCTCAGACAATGATATATTTGCTAGTAAGCTACATATGAACAATAAGACCACTACATTGTCTTTTTCTTCGGGACTTTTTACATTTATAGACAAGTTCCGCTTCTGACTCCATGCTTCATAGTGGTAGCGTGTGTCTACCATGTTTTGTTGTTCGTACTTTTTCTTCCCTTTAACAGTTCTTTTTTGATTTGATAACTACGCACAAAGAAATTATCCTCATAATGTAATATCTACAATTGCAATCTTCAAAAAGTGACAAGTCAAGGAAGTCCATTGGTATCTTCTCAAATTTCTTTCTTTTTTTTTGGGTTTTTTTTTGGGGGGGGGGGGGTGGATCTATATATACACAGATTGTTTTTGGGGTCATTATAGTAACTTACTTGAGAAGCTCAATCCATTTATCAGCAATTGCCATGTGAAGCCGGTAATCAAAGCCCACGCCACCATCTTGGACAGGAATACAGAATGCTGGCATTCCACTGACCTGTAGAAATTTACACTCTTATGCAATAATATTTAGAAAAATACAATACCAACCCTGTAACAGATATTATTAGTTAAATATAACTAAAACTACTAAATTTCCTATCAATATTCCACAGTATCAGAAAATGACTTAGAAAACATAAAAGGTGCTTAATTTGATTCCAATTGGATGACATACATCTTCACCAATGCTAACAGCCTCGGGATAAAGTCCGTGAATGACATCATTGACCAGCATCAGGTAAACCACAGCATCTACATCAGTTGTGAATCCAAAATACTCATTATAATTTCCCGTAAACGCTACCTACAGAACAGAAGAAAGATATTGTCAGAGCGAATAATGGCAGTAGAACCCCAGTATTTTGGATTCGATAAACATCTGAAAAAATATGACTTTTAGTAATAATCATAGGTATTTTAATAGATACAAAAAGCACCTAAAAAAATCATTTTTGTTATATTATTATGTCCCCATTACTGTTAGACATAATTTCCAGAGCCTGAAAACCATCCTTAAAGCATGTAAGCAACTCATCATGCCAGACCAAGAAACACAAAAGTGCATTCCCAAAGGATAAGAATGAACCTCCAGTCCATGGTGAGTATACATCATTGATGTCACGCCATCGAATCTGAACCCATCAAACTTGTACTCTTCCAGCCACCATCTTGCATTTGATAGAAGAAACCTTAGTACCTATATGAATAGGTAAGAAGTAATCCCTGTTAGCTGAGATAAAGAAGAAAAGATACAGGCAAAATCCATCACAATATTTTTTTCATTTAAGTTTATGAGAGAAGCACATACTTCCCAGCTTCCATAATTGAAGAGGCGAGAATCCCACATCCAATGATATCCACGTGACCCAGAGTGGAAGTAATGACCATCAGTTCCATCAAACATGTTCAGCCCATCTAAGACATTATTTGATGCATGGCTGGACTCATTCAATATGCGGCAAGACATAACAAGATATAAGTAAAACCAACTACATGGCACATAATATAAGGAAAACATAAAGTTGACAGTGATTAAATGCATAGCATATGATAGCTAAGGTGTCAGGGTGTGGTAGAATATCAAACTGACCAACAATTCAAAAAAACTTATTTTCACAAAACAATACACTGGACTTGACAGATATTTTTGCAAAACCCAATTTATTTGCATCATTGGGGGAAGGGCAGGGGGAATGAGATTGAGTATCCAACAGATATCATGACCTATTACTGAAGACAGTATAAGGATGAATTTGATGAAATTAGACATATTGCCAAGACTGGCTCAACCTCAGGAAGCTTAACTGCCTTCCACAAATTGTTTGGGAATAGTAAACTCCCTTTTTTCTTGTTCACAACATGCATCCACAATTTGAAAAGAAAAAAACATATTTACTACATAACTCTCCCATTCTAACTTTCCCACACTCTTCTTTTCCCCCCTATAGATGGTTAAAAATTAATCATGTGATTTATAGGGTCCAAGTGCATCTCTTTAGACCATGTGGATTTGTTAGAGAAGATTCTCATTGAGGGATAAATAAAATAAGATTGTCAAGAAAAATATTCAACTAGAGGAAGGAAGAAAAAGAACATACATCCAAAAAATGATAGAAAATTGGAAAACAGGAGTTATTCATATTGCTAAAACAGTAACAACTGAATGCAATTTACTAAAAGGACATTTGAAATGAAAACAAACATAAGTGACATAGTGGCAACTAATCAGTATGTCAGTTCACCCTCAAATAGTTTTTGAAAATACTTGAGTTCTCTCGAAAACACAAAGCTACAACCTGACTCACCGAGACCTTCAATCCAAACTACCAGAGGTTGGTTGAACGAGTCCTTCAATCCCAACTAATGAAGTTCAACTAAAAGAGTTTTTTACCATTCAGCTCAATGTAAACATGCAGATGTTCCTTTTCAAATCAGTTTGCATGAGTGTTCACCCACCATAAAAACACATAACTCATCAAAATGCAATGGCATAAGAGGCAGATTGTGTTAGAACCCTTCAATCCAGCAATACCTATGAACGATATCCATGAGAACAAGCAGACCTAGTTCATGAGCTCTATCTATTAGGGACTTGAGATCATCAGGCGTTCCGCAACGACTGCTAGGGGCAAAATAATTTGTGACATGGTACCTGCAGCACGTGAAATAAAATTTTCAATCAGTAAAGATATTTTCTCAATCAATAAAATTGACTAAAAACACCAAATTATAGACCGATTTTGTCCACCTACCCACAGTGTTATAGTGAAAGTACATGCAGCAGAACAAACAAAAAAAAATAGGGAATAAGGTTGAACTACAAGAATGCTACCCAAAGCTAGCATAATATGAATGCTCTTGAATAGCCATGATCTGAACAGCATTATAACCAAGTCTTTTAATGCGTGGCAGCACATCATCTCTGAATTCGGCGTATGTGTTTATTTTTGGCTCCTACATTTCACAGTTTACAACACTGTGAGGGTCAGAAAACAAAATTACAAGGACTAATCCAATTCAAATGGAAGATAAAAGGAAGATGCATGAAGAAAATTATAATGGCAGAAGGAAAACCCAAGCCACATCTGGACCTATTCTCCAAAAGGACTAATTAAGGTCAACCTTTTTTGCTAAAAACAGGCTAATTAAGGTTTCAATTAAAGACAAACCACACCTGGACAACATTGACTATGGTTATTAAGAAATGATCAGCACCTTAAAGAATCTCATATTCCAAGAGAACACTGGCAAAAGAATATTTGAATTTTCTCTGGATGATTTTTTATAAATAAAGGAAAATAAGAAAAGCTTTGTGCAGTGATGTTAGTAATCAGCGCACATACCAACTTGGTTTTTTCTCTTTAGGAGTGGCACCCATTTTATTTTGGCACCTTTTTAACATAAAGCTCATAAGAGAATATTTTGGGCTTTGAGCTTCAAACTTTCAAGTCGGGGCCTTAATGCCACAAATATATATGACAATCAATTTCTTGAATAGCAAGCTAAATGCCTTGGAGCAGCATCCTATATCTTTATAGGTCCCAGTACTAACTCTACGTATGTTGAAGCATCTTCCTTCAATAGGATACGAAATATAATTATCGACAGACCAAATATATTAAAAAATAGACAATAAACAAATTTTTCTTTATGAGGATAGCAAAATGATCTGAGTTATCAAAATGGCCAATAATATGATTTGGATTAGCTGTATATAAGCTTTGGACCTAAGAGAAGAAGTTTACTCTAGGATACTATGTTACTGGCTTCCATATAAGTCATTTAAGGGGAAAGCAACTTTCCAAAATACTTTACAACCATGGAATTATAACATGCGGTAGCATCTTAGAGATATCAGATTGAGCCATCAAACAACAATTTATTACAAGCAAGAGCTTATAAAAATTACTATTAAATGCAAGAGAATAGGGGGAGATGCACACCGTACTACTCATTCCCACATGTGACTCGTATATTCTAAGTGATTTTGGTTTCTTGGGCTGAGGATGCTTGAATACATACCTTTCCTGTAAAAAGTGAACAGGAGCATTATACTTGAGAATAACTGGTAGAAGTAATAACTGATGTAGGATAAACTTGGAACGAGAAAGAGAAGCAGAATAATAGCAAAACAGAGAAGAAAAGAAACCAGAAAAGATAAGAGAAGAAGAAGAAAGCAAAGAGAAAGGGGGGTTGGAAGGAGGCGGCTGTAACAGGCGCTCAATTCTTTCTCCAAAACTGCCCCCAATGTTTCATTACAAGCCTTTAAATAGTAAGAGAACACAAACCCAATAAACCCTAGAAAGTCTATGGGCTAAAGGCCAAGGCCAAGGCCAAGCCCATTAATACAAACCCAAATAAAATAAATACAACATAAGTAAAATAACAATAATAGGAGATGTCCTCATCAATAACCTTGACCAAGTTCACAAGCAAATTCAACTCTGTTTAACATATGTGAATCCTGGTGATAGTAATACAGCCATTCATCCATGAATGATTATATTCAGCCTACATGATAACTAATTTCATGACTTACACACCCCTGTTTAGAATGATTGGCATCAATGCAAAAGAGCCACTATTGCAGTTATTAAATTTTTTTTTTTTGATAAGTAAAAGATAAATATTATATATACGAATGAAGTAGACATAGCCCTTGTACACAGGAAGTATACAAAAGGACCCCTAAATACATTCTAAAAGTGATAAAATAAAGACAAGAAATCATGAACATTATCTCCGTGCAATACAATAGCGGAAAACCAACACATTAATGTATGAAGAAAAAAATTCTTCAACTTGTCCATTATGCGTTCTTTATCTTCAAAGCATCGCACATTCCTTTCTGTCCAAATGCACCACATAATGCATAATGGAATCATCTTCCACACTGCAGCCACTTGATGACAGCCTTGCATCTTCTTCCAACAACCCAACAAATCCACCACCCATAGGCATAACCCAGGCGACAACAACCCTTTGAAAGGTCTCATCCCACAACACCCAGTTATTTAAAATCATAGTGTTTCAATGTTCTGGAATCTCATTAAATATTTCCAACTTATTGCAGATTATTGCCTAATTCAGATATTACTCCCGTGTTTCTTTTTTTTTTGGATAGGTAATGAATAAAGAGAGAATAATTACTCCTGCGTTTCTTTTCCCTGGCTTCCTTGACATTACCATTTTTGTTCAAAAGGTCAAAGTAAAATTATTTACCCAACTAAATGGCCTCAATATTATTAGCACTTTGCAATCAGAAATCCTAAATTTCCCTATTATTCAAGCCAAACAAAGGGGCAGAAAACATTTCAGAACCATACCTCTTCTGGTGGGTCATAGTATATACCATTGTATGGGATTTCACCTGGAGCCTGTACAGAGTACTTGATCCAAGCAGGAATGGAATCTTTAATGCCAGTCGGAGTATCCATGTGGATCTACAGTTCATGATTAAGATAGAGTTATTTGACAGCACTTGGGTTTAAATGGAAAATTATTCAGTAAAATCCTAATAGACGATGGTTACTAGTTACTGAGGTGATAGTATTGCCAGCTAATTTTGCGAAAAGCTGGAAACTCCCATATGAAATGCCTAAGTCATATTTAGAGTCATGGAATTTAGAAAACGAATGGTGAAGGCTATCTGAGCAGTGGCATGATGGTAAATTAGATAAAGCTACTATGACCAATAGCCATCTATCTAAAAACTAAGTAATCAATGGGAGCTCCCGGTAAAGAATCAAGCTCTCTGTCTCGATTGTTTTCTTCTTGCCTGTTTATGATCATGTCCACACTTTTTGGAGCAAGTCATCATGCATATAACAATTCACAATTATTTACTTTAATACATAAGTCTGTCATTGCTCTACATGTATTAGGCCATGTACGTATGATGGAAGGTACATTATGAAAATCTGTTTTAATGAAATAATTTTCCAGCTTTCTCATTTGATATTGAAAGCTGGATGTAATGGAGGGTACCCTCTGTAGCTAAGAAAAGTTCATTAAGAAAAGTTTGTAATAATTTCGCTAACTTTCACTTTCAGAAAAGTGGAGATTTTTACTTCCTTGTGAAAATGTTCAAAGAGCAATAGGAACTGGAGCTAAATTGAATCGCCAAAATTTAGCAGCGCAGAAGACATTCTGGAAGAATGTTACCTTCACTCTAGAACCATGTGGGATTGGCGGAGAACCGTCAGCATTATTTGGTAAAAAGATCTCCCAGATACCAAACTCATTCTGTTCATATACAAGCAATGAGTTTCCCAGGTACATAAACGTAAACATGCAAATAAATATATATACTGCAAGTACAGAAGACAGCCAACATAATAGGAGGTGGTTTTGTCTTTTGTTAATGCAAAACATATTAACTTGGTCCAGCTCCTTAGACAAAGTAAATATTTAAGATTCTTTTCCAGTTTTCAGGCTGTTGATTTGAGGGGGCTCCAATTATCCCTATGTCACAGCCCAAAGAAGAAGCTGAGCTTTGGGCGAGAAGGCTATGGGCCAACATTTATTTTCATACTTAGTTATTAGTTGCTTTTAATTACTTTGGGTTGTAACAGATATTGGGCCTCAGCCCGTAATATTTGAACCATTTGCATTTAATTTTCCTATTGTCTAGCTAGGCCCGTTTTGGGACATTACTATGTAAGGAGCATTCCCTGCTCAGATGGGGGCTATCGAAAAACACTAGAATTTTCCAGTTTTTTTCCTAGTCGCCTTCTTTGCTGGAGGTGCTCCCCTCGAAGTGAACAATTCTCAGTGTATTTTTATCAAAACACCTGGGGTGTGTTACACCCTCTCCCAAGAAGAAAGTCCATTTCAAGCTTCTTCAAAATTTTAACAGAAATGATATAATAATAACAAAAATATTCAGAAACAGTTAGGCTTAGGGCTTGTTTTGGAACACCAACCATCTCATCTCTTCTTAAAATTTCTCATAATTTCCTTCCCAAACATCACTCAAACACAAACACTTGTCAATTTCAAATCTTCAATTTTTTCATCCAAATATTACCTAACCATTACAACTTTCCCAAACTTCCAAACAAAACACAAAAAACAATACACCTTTTTCAAATTCCAAAACAAAAATTATATTAAAAATTTATATTCTATTAATATTTTAATTTTATAATATTTTTATTCAACTCTCGCTCCTTTCCCAAAACCTAATCAAATATCTTAACTAAAACCATTTCAATATTATTCACAGAATTCTTATCTCATCTCATTCCCTAAGGGCCAAACATCCCCTTAGTGTTTGGGTGTCCATTGAGCCTTCCAAGTGTACATTAGGCCGGAGTTCTTTTAACTCAATAATACCACACATTCTTTGTCTTAAAATCCATCTCACGATTCATTTAGTGAGGAGCTTAAGAGGACATCATCAGTGCATCTACTCTAAGTTTCACCTGGGACTTCTTGTCTAGATCATTATCTGAAGAAAACATAAGGGTTAGAAATGTTCACCACAACGATTCAAAATTTCAATTCACTAAAAAAAATAGCTACTTTTAAGGGTATGAACTAAATGAGTAAATCAAAAAGAAAACATACCCGGTTCATAATATCAGCATTAGGATTCCAATTGTTAAAATCCCCTATCAATGCTGCTGACTGCAAAATTTAAAAATTGGATTATTCGTAAGAGGAAAAATATAAGCTAATACTTCAATATGAAGATCAAGAATACACCTCATTTTTAAGCTGATTATACTACTATTATAAATAAGTGAATTTTATTGAATCAGAGAAGCTTTGGATCATTTGGTGCTAACCGAATACATTCTGAACATCCAAATTATTTATGATCATTACATGGCATAAATCCCTCCACATTGAGTTGATGCACACACAAGCCTCACCAAATTACAGTGTGAACAGAGTTTAGAAAAACCATAACCATATTGACTACTTTTGATAAGCCCATCCAAATTAGCAAAATAATGCTGAAATGGAAGAGATCAAAGTAGGTCCTTGCAGCCTATTTTTTATTGGGTGTTGATTCTCCTTCCGCCTCTTTAGGTTCCTTCTTAGGCTTCTTGATTCTTTCAATTTGAAAAACTGATTTCTTTTTTTCTCCCATTTTCCTCGTATTCTGGGATGCACATTTTTATAAACTCAACATACTTGTAACCCCATTAGCACATTTAATGAATTTGTAATTAATGAATAAAATTGCTAATCTTCATGATAAATACACCTACATCAAGCTAAAAAACAGTTTGTAAATCAAGGGATATTATATAAGTCTTGACTTCAATCATCTCATAAAATATTATTCTCTCCTTTCTCTAATAAAAGGATGGTACACAGGTCCAAATTACATTTTATAACATTTGCTGTCAGTTCATCTATACCTTTGACTTCAGTCACGAGCATAGTTTATCCCTGCAATCCAAGTGACTTGTTACATAGCATAGCTCTCTTATATCAATGACGAGTTTAAATTGCTATGTTTTGCTGCTCTGTGTTTATGTCAACGTAGGAATGCCTGCACTAATCTTTTACTTATAAAAAAAATGCCTACACTAATCTTCTAGTAATAAAAGTAATTATCCTGAGCAGAACATGATTCTAACTTAAGCTTGGACTAATACCAATAACCAAATGATAGCAATAATAACAATTCTAGTAATAGTAATTGTAATGATAAGTTCTCCATGAAAAAAAATTGAGGTAAAACAAACCTTAGCTCCAGGCGCCCACTCTCGGTAAGTTATACCTGTGGCACTGGAAAAACAGTAGATATTATT
>QEOT01005632.1:34396-49253 GCA_003123785.1 Pterocarya stenoptera | reverse complement strand
TCCCCGAGATTGTGTAGACCATTTTTTGGAAGGGATTTCGTCAAGAGCCTTAAAAACCGAGAGACGGATCCAGACTCTCTACCTAGAGAGAGAGAGAGAGAGAGATTATTTTTTGAGTTGCCGAGGGGAAGCGTGGAGGAAGGAAACCAGAGACAGAATTGAGTGATGGCGCATGAGGCCAATGAGGAGAGAAGCAGGTGCTACGTGTGCAGTGGTGACTTGCATCAGGGTAAGTGGGACCCCAAGATGGATTCTGCATCGTACATTTGGCGAATGGGGTAATATTGGCCTGCCACGTGCGCGCTGACGTCGTGGCAGATCAGAAACGAAAGGCTATGGATATTCTGTTGATACTTTGGTGTCCTCTTTACAGTACTATAGATAGGTCTGCACTTCCAATCCAGTGGTAGCGCCCCTCGACTTGAATCTTTATAAAATTCATTAAAAGAACCTTAATTTTTATAAAATTCAATTTATTTTTACTTAAATTATATGATTAATTAAATTTATTTATTTTTAATTTCAATTCAAAAAGTTAAAAAAAAAANATCTCCCTAAGTCCCGATTATAACTAGGACACTGCTAACAGGCCGCCCAACTGTTACCGCCGTTAGTGTATTTAAAAATTTTCTTATTATTTTTTACTTTTTAATATTTTTTTAATATCTTTAATCATTAAAAAAATAAAAATATAGACAACTTTACTAATAATTATTTTTTTAATTATTAAATAAAAATAAATAAATAAATAAAATTAAAATAATCAAATGATAAGTTTGAGGAGCTCCACTGCATTTTCCTTATAACCAATCCGATCTTCTTTCTGTGTCTTTGGTGAAATATATATATATTTATATACTAGTTTAGGAGCATATGTGCAAGGCACGTGTTACCTGTTGAAAAATGCTACTGTATTTTATATACGGTAAATATGGATTTTAAGATCCATATCAATTAAAACAAAAAATATGATAAATGTAAATATAATCATAAATCTATGCAACAAATTTTACAAATTATTGAATTATATGAAAGGGTTTGCAAATCACCATACTTTTTTTTTTTACGTTAGTGAGTATTTCTATTTATAATATATTGTTCCCTTGTACGATCTAATTAAACAGCAATAATATCTACAATAAAAGGAAATAATCAAAACAGATTTGTGTGTCATCTCCCAATCAAGGAGGATCTTGTGGGTCAATGAAGGAGGATTTACAGGGATTCTCAATACCCCCCACAAGCTAAGTGTGGGATTGGAGCCGACGCGAAGCTTGGATCGGAAGAAAGTGAACAGCGTCCAAGAAACACTTTTGGTAAAGATATCGGCGACCTACAAGTTGGAGGGAACATGTTGAGTGCAAAGAGTGCCGGCAACAACAAGTTCTCGTAAGAAATGGTAGTCAAGGTCAATGTGTTTAGGGCGCTTGTGAAAAACAGGATTCGAGCTTAAGAAAATTGCACTCTTGTTGTCACAAAGTAATAGAGACCGATGTGTGAGGGTGGCCTTGAGATCACGTAGGAGATGAGTAAGCCATAGAACCTCAGCAGCGGTAAGAGCAAGAGCATGGTACTCATATTCACAACTAGAGAGAAAAACAGTAGGCTGCATTTTAGCACTCCAGGAGACAAGAGTTATAAACAGAGGTGGGGCGCCGAGTATCAGGACAACCATAAAGAGCTTTTTTTTAACTTGCACACATAAAAAGGAAGCCGAGGATTAACATAGCCAGGAGATTGTTCCATTTAAACATCTTCACAACGAACACCATTAAGAAATACATTCTTGACGTCAAGTTGACGTAAGGGCCATCGATTAGACACGACTAGAGGGAGAACAACCATGACGGTGGTAGCTTTGGGACTAAATGTGTCAGCGTAGTCAAGTATAAAAAGTTGGGTGTAACCTTTGGCAACTAGGCGAGCCTTGAAGCGATCAACAAAACCACCAAAATGATAGTTGGTCCTGAATATTTGTATTGGACGGTCGAGGAACAAGAACCCAAGTATCATTCTTGAGTAGTGCTGTAATTTCTGCATCCATAGAGGCAAGCCATAAAGGATCCTTAGCAGTAAAGAGAAAACAGTTGGGCTCAGAAGTACTGAGCAAGGCATGGAGAAGGGCCAGAGGTTGCATGAAATTGAAAAAAAAAAACCGGATGGTTGGGCTTGAAGATCCTAGCTCAAGCTCGAGTAACCAAAGAGTGACGAGTAGATGGAGCTAGAGTAGGAATGGAAGTGGATGTATTGGATCCGATGGGTAGAGCTCCAGAGCTTGAGGAATCATAAGGCTCACGTGTAGTAGGATCCAAAGCAGAGGATTGGTTAGAAACCTGCATGGACTCAGAAATAGGAGAATCATCACAGATGGTACATGGGTCAGTAAGGGGTCATGTACTAGTGGTCACAAGCGATGGAGCAAAAGAGGTAGAAATGGAAGTGCATGGTTCTAAAAAATTAGAGAGGACCAACTCTGAAAATGGATGTGCATGTGAAGAGTCTAAAAATGGAAAGAAAGACTCATCAAATTGAGCATGTCGAGTAATATAAATACGAGAAGTAGTGGTGTCCAAGCAACGGAAGTCTTTATGAGATGGGTTGTAACAATAAAAATGCAAGACAAATTTATTAGAAACATAATCACGTAAACAAGGATATACCCGACAGCCGAAGGGATGAAAATGCTCATAATTAGAAGACTTACCATACAAAACCTCAAAAGGTGAAATGCCGTCAAGGATCGTCATGGGCAACCTGTTGATAATGTATGTGGCAGTGTTGAAAGCATCAACCCAAAAATGAGTGGAAACATGGGAATGAAGGAGAAGAGCAAGACCTGTTTCAGTCACATGACGATGTTTGTGTTCAGCACGTCCATTTTGGGATGGAGTGTAAGGACATGACATTTGATGATAAATGTCATTGTCTTGAAGATGAGATTGAAATCGAGTACTGGTGAATTTGGCTCCTCCATCAATTTGAAAAAATTTTATTTTTGCCGATAGTTGATTTACCACAAATCGTTGAAAGCAGATGAAAATATCAAAGAAATCAGACTTTAGCTTCATGGGATAAAGCCATATGAAACGTGAGTGGTTATCTATAAATAACACATAATAGATAAAAACCCGCATTTGATTTAACAGGGGATGGACCCCAAATGTCACAATGAATTAAGCCAAGTATAAAATCAGATCTACGATTGTTAGAAGAAAAACGCAAGCGATGACTTTTTGCGAACTGGCACTTAGAGCACATATGCAAAGTGGGGAGCAAAGAAGTAAGAGATAAATGACCTTTTTTATTTAATAAAGATATAACAGAATTATTGACATGTCCAAGTCTAGCATGCGATAAATCAAATGAGGCACATAGAGATTTTTTAGAAAGAACAGAAATAAAACCCTGATTTTCGCATTCCAGCACATAAAAACCACATTCACGTTTACCAATTACCACTGCCTTTCCTGTTATTTGGTTCTGTATAATAAACTGATCATTAGTAAATATAACAGTGAATGGAAAATTAGTTGTTAATTTACTAATGGATAAAAGGTTTTTGGTTAGGCGATGGACAACAAGCACATCTAACAGTTGAATATTCTAAGAGGGGTAAACACTACCAATGTGGGTAATTAGAAGAGAGGCTCCATTGCCTACAAGTACATTGTCCTTACCAGAATATGGTTCTGATTTGTCCAGTTTACCTAGGTGAGGGGTCATATGTGCTGAGGCACCCGTGTCCATGTACCAACCAGATTCAACTTCAATTGAAAGAGAGCAAACAGTAATGAATGCTTTAACAAGTTGAGCATCAACCCGATCATAACGGTTTCAACAATGATCGGCAGTATGGCCCTCGTTTTTGCAGATTTGGCAACGGGGATTATAAGGATGAAGGCCACAACTAGGTCCACTGTTTCGCTGATATCCTCCACGGGCACGAAATTGTTTAAAGTGACCACCACTACGAGAGTTAAAAGAAGAACCATGGGTAGCGATGAACGCAACAGGGCAGCGGGGGATTGCTTAAGAGATTTCTGAAAAATTGCAAAGCTTTCAGCCTTAGAAACCAGATCGGTGAAAGGGGGAAGGGGTGTGTGCGACATCTGGGCAATAGAAAAGGTGGAGAAGTCAGCACCTAACCCTCTTAGAAACCAGTGAGATTTGTCCGTATCATCAATCGAACGACCCATCACTGAAAGCTCATCACATAACGCCTTGAATGAGCAAGAATATTCGGAAACGTTACGGGTTCCTCGTTTGATCAATTGCAACACATCTTTGAGATGGAGTTTACGTGTTTTGGAACGATGGCTGAAAGAATTTTCCAAGGCAAGCCAGACGTCTCTGGCAATGGTGAGACCGAGCACTTTTGCCATAGCTTCTTCGGTAAGGGAGGAGAGAAGCAAGCCGAGGATGCGCTGATCTTGGAGCTTCCAATCCGTGTATTTATGGGTTGATGTAGAAGACTTTGTGGTGGATATGGAGTTTTTGGATGGAGCAACGAGGGACCCATCCACATAGCCAAGAAGTCCCTGGCATTCAAGAAGCGGAATAAGCTGATTTTGCCAGAGAAGGTAGTTTGAGAAAGAGAGTTTAATGGTCATCATATGACTCATGGTGTTGAAGGAAATGAGAGAGGTGGAGGAATTGACGACCATGGGGATCGGTGGGAGATTGAACACGTGTCCTGTTTGGTACCATGAAAGGTTTTGCAAATCACCACACTTTTTATGTTAGTGAGTATTTCTATTTATAATATATTGTTCGCTTGTACAATCTAATTACATAGCTATAGTATCTACAATAAAAGGAAATAATCAAAATAGATTTGTGTGTCATCTCCTACAATCAAGGAGGATCCCGTGGGTTAATGGAGGAGGATTTATAGGGATTCTCAATATTATACTTGAAAAAAATTAAGGAAACATAAAATGTAAAATTATTAAACACATAACAAATCAAATGTTTATAACTCATTATATTTAAATCATAATAGGACATGCATTGCTCCCTTTGTTATAAGACCAATTAGACATGTACATAATAATAATAATAACAATAATAATAATTATCTTATACATGAAACAAATAAAATAATATTATTTTTAATTATTTAAAAAAATTAGATGGAATTGTTATTGGAATGATAAAATATAAAAATAGACTATTAATTTTAAATTTAAAAAAGTATAATGTCTTTTTCAAATGAAAATAATATTAGTTTTAAATATATTATTTTTAATCATTTCAGAAAACAAAATGAATATAATAGTGAATATGATCAATTAAAGGCCAATTATGAACTGATACATAAATTGTAACCTGAAAATAATAATTGAATTTTGTAAAATGAAAATATTATTAGTCCAATGACTAAGATTTATTTTTATGAATTACTATGAAACATAATATGAAGATAATTGTTGTTTTTTTTCCCAAATAATATTATATAAGAAAAATACTATTATTTTAAATCTAAGAATAAATATAAAAAAAACATCCTAAGCAACAAGAGTTCAATAAACCAAAATCTTCAATTTAGATTATTTGTAAACTATTAATATTTCATTCTTGTTATATTTTGGTTAATATTAAAATAACCAAAATATAATAATAATAGAAAATTTAATTATATTTTTAATGATGAATTAGAGGATAAAAACATGATTGTATAAATGAGGGCAAAAATGTAATTATGCAAATGAGGATAGTGTGTCCTCAAATATAAATTGCTATTTTTTTTTTCTAAGCAAGCATTTCATACATAAAATAAGTGGTTACAAGATACTAGATTCAATGGGGTGGGAGTCCACAACAATCATCCTAAAACAAGCAAATACAACACAAAAAAATTTAAAAAAAAGGATCTGGAGCCAAGAATTTGGCTCCCACTCATTTCCTACTAAGGGGAATTTGCTTGAAGCGATTTTTGTATAATCTGTTTAGATTATAAAACTACGACTAAAAGTCACAGTAGAATGTTGTGTGCTATATTTTATTGGTTTGGACTGGCTGAATAAGACTTTCACGACCATTTTATATTAATCTTTCGTTAGGAAAAACGGGAACATAAGGAAGTAGCAGCCAGAAGATGAGTTGATACACCAGCATAGGACCGTCACTGGCTATGGAGGCGCATGTGGTTCACATGCTGCTCTTGGAAAGAAGGTAACAGTGAATCTAAGATATCTGAAGCCGTTGATCCCAGTGGTCTCACATGTGACGGTGGCAGATTTGTTAGAACCCCATAAAAAATCGCCCTAAGACAAGATCCTAGGCATGCATAGACAACAAAGATCGGGCCATTTCTAGGATCAAGGCTAGCTGAGGCCAACCAAGGGCCAAGACATATTACGAGCTCATTGGCCATGCAAGACCATATCATTTTATTTATTTATTTATTTTATTTAATTATATTTCAATGGACCTATTGAAAATTTTCACTTTGTAATATCTATAAATAAGACCCTTAGACATTTCATTTTACATCTTTTGACAAGTTGGTAAATTCCTAAGTGGGTGGATTATTGTTCTTGAGATCACTTTTCGGTGCTTAGCACTTGGGCTATTTGGGTGAAATTCATGAATTCCTAGTAAAGGATCATCATCTTGAAATTCGTGAATAGGTGCGATTCAATTTATCTTATTTCATTATCGTGCAATTCGTGAATCGATGGTGAATTATCTATCAATCTTATGAGTATTACTTTTGTTTCATTCAATTTGTTAATCTTTTGTCTATGTTTTCCATTCTATATTCAAAAATACATTGTTCTTATCTTTTCTAGTTGTTCTTATATTTTCTATTTTGTTCATTTTTACTTTCTTGCATATCAAATATATCCTAAGTCTTAATCTTAATATTATTTAGTTTCTCGAAATATCTATATAAACCATAAAGAGAGTTTTCATATTCTTTTGTAGAGTCTATTAATCCATCGTTCATATATTTTTTTTGCATTTTCTCACATACCACACACATCCTAAGCCTCCATCTTTTCAAGGCCATATTTCTCATAAGCTCTATTTACCAAAATTAGCCTTCCCTCACTCACATTAACCCTTGGCTGAAATTTACCATTGCCATATACATTCCATCATTTTACTTGTTGCCATATACATTCCATACACATATCTTACTTTAGAAATCACTTGACCTAGCCTCCATCATATCCATTAACCCTAGCCGAATCCACTAATCCTCCATCTTGCCATACACAAATCTTGGCTCATTTGGAAACCCTAACCTAACATTCCATAAGGATCTCCTAAACTTTAAGAATCCTAACCCTATCCACTCTTCATCCAACTAAACCTTAGACTCCCACAAAGCAATTCCTACCACTTGAATCCTTATCTCATCTTCAAATCCCTCCAAAATTTGAAATACACCCATTGCCCTAGTCAAACATCCAATTCCCAACAACTCCCATGCATCTTACTATTTAGGATCAAACCCTAGCCACCTACCCATCTTCAAATCATATCATCCTTATTATATCTTTACTTTCCAATCCCTTAATTTTAGGACTATCACTATACTCACTCAAACCACCAAAGACATTCCATGTCTTACCGTAGTCAATCCCTTAATTCTAGGAATTTTCCTAGAATCACTCGATCCCTAAAATCACTCCACCACTCAAGTCACCCAAAAACTTTCAACATCTTGCCATATCCAAAACCTATCTTCCATATCCAATCCCACAAATCTCTCATTCCCTAGAATCACTCAAGTCAATTAAAGACTATCTCATCTTACCTTAACCAATTTATAAACTTTAAAAATCCTAATCACTCCATATTTATCCTTCATTCAATCTTATATTGACCTAGCCGAATCCCACATTTTTCATATTGGCCACTTACCTAAATTAGCCCTCTTCCACATTCCACCTAGCCCTAGCTGAAACATATATTCCCTTTTTATTCAAATTCAAATTTGGCCACTCTTGCCTTATTTGAATTTGACCTAGCCGCCCACCAATATTTCCATACTAGTGTTTCCATAACTTGAGAACCCTAGTTGACCAAATCACACCATATAGCCAGTCATACTATCCAAAATCAAATCTCAAGATTTTAGGAAACTTTCCTAAAATCTCTCAACCTCCCAAGTTCGGCCAACCCTAGCTGTCCATCACCATCTTCCAAACCCTAAACCTTTATTCCATCATCCAACCCTAAACCTAAACCCCAAAGTGACACCTACCCATATTTGATCCTATAATCAAGGAATCACAATAACCACTCCCATATTTGGCCAACCCTAGCCACCAAACCCTAATCCCACTCATCCACATCTCTTCCAAACCCTAGCAACTCATCCTACACTCCAACCCTAATCCAACTCTTCCAATCTCAAAATTTCCCTTAACCACTATCCAAACTCTAGCCTATCTTCACTATACTAACCCTAATCATCATCCAAGTTGTCCCAACATCAAGGGCAACCTTCAAGCCATTCCACATTGCATCAAACATACCAAAACCATCACTTAGATCACTCGAATTCATCATCATCATCATTATATTTATCACTAGATATCATACCTTAATCAATCTAGGAACTCACCATTATCACCACACATGCAAGGCCAAGCAAGTTGGCAAAGTGCTACTCGATCACCATCTTCACCAAGGCAAGCTTGCGGACTTAGTATTTAGGGACAAGACCGAGGTCCCTAACAAGATTCCCCTTGGCGCGCTGCGCATAAGCCTTACGTGCCGCTCTTTTCGTTAATTTTTTTCCACTTTCCGACAGATCATCAGCTGGAAAGTTTACTAGTAGGGCGCGTGGCTGTCCTAGGAGGCTAGTAGGTAGCAAATCGATGCATCTTGATGCTATGGATGGAAAATTATGGATAGTTTCGACATTGACCATACAGGAAGAAGGAGGGAGGAGCCAAAGCTCCATCTCTCTCTCACTCTCTCTCTTTCTCTCTCTCTCTCTAGGTGGAAATGATGATATCATTGGTTACTTTGGTAGAGAGAAAAAAACAAAAAAAGGCCACTAGAGTGAGAAATGAAGGAAAAAAAATACCAGTTTCGCTACATACAGTCACCACTTGCAGTCGTTGTGCAGTCGGATGATGTGGATGGATGACGTGGCAGCTGATATTAATTAAAAAAAAAACAAAAAACAGAGGTTCGATTCCTACTTCATTCTCCTGCACGTCTTGCGATACATGATCTTCGACTTTAGTTTCCTTCGGCAATTTGTGGTCTTCGTTGGTGCTGTTGGTGCTTCTCTTGCGTTGTGGTCTTCGGTGATTTGTGCTCTTCACTCGAGTTTCAAGTGGTTGAGTTCATAAGTATTAAAGAAGAAAATAAAGCAAGTGCACCAGCAGTCACCCAAGAAGAAGAATGCATCAGCACATGCACAACTGGAACCAACACTCAGCAAATACCCAAGTTGCAGAAGCAAGAAAATCACAACAGAGATTTTCTTTTTTACACATTATGTCGATCAATTGATTTTCATACTGAGTTGTAATCTCAACATGGCATCAAGAGCTTGTTGAAAGACCATCGTTTTCACCATTTTTTTTTTTTTCTTTTTCTTATGTTTTTTCCATGGCATCCGAAGACTCTTTCCCCATCTTTTCTACACAGAATCCAATGCCCACCATCAACCTATCAATTCTCAACCCAGCAACTCACTTCATCACTACTATCGGCTTGAGTCAAGGTAATTGTGCTTCTGATTCTTGTTAACAGCTTGAGGCAATGAAACTAAAAGAAGAAGCGAAGGAATCGAGAACCAGAAGAAAATGCCAAAGAAAAATTACTTCTCTGCCATTGGCCCCCACAGCCAGAAACCCCACTCTCCCCATCCGCCCATGAACCCCCACGCGCCCCCAGCCGAAGGCGAGGACTTCGTCCACATTGAGAACCCTATCGCTGTCGAGAACTTGAATGAGAGTATCGTTCATGTCGACGAGCCGCCGCTAAGAGATGATGATGCATATGACGAGGATGTTTCTGCAAGTAACGAAGCCGATACCTTAGAGCAGAGGAAGATACTTCTAGAGGAGCTCTCGAGAAGCGTGCTGGTTCGTTCTTACGATTCTACCGCCGAGGGTGGTGTCTACAACGTCTATCTTGTTGGCACTGCTCAGGAAGCTCTGGTGCAACTTTGTGAAAGGATCGAGAGAGGGACTTTTTGAGATAGAGACGAAATGCAGAGAGGGAGGGACTGACGAACAGAGGGAGGGAACAAAATGAAAAAAATAATTTTTTTTAGGGAGCCGCTTACACGCCGTTTGCCCGGGTCAACTGTATATAGCTTTTTTCAAAAAATACAAACCACTATTTATGAGGCTATAGCCTCTTTTATTGTAGAATATATATTTATATGTTTTCTTATCCCTTTTAGATTCTCATGAATTCCAAATGCCACTTGGTATTCATTGACAACCTCAAAGCTGAAGAAAAACCCACAACCCAAATTTCTACCTCCCCCCACTCTAATCATTATTTAATTTCTCAACCAACAATTTCATCATTTCGTAGCTTCTCCCTCTCTCATTTTTTAAGGTCTTCATCTCCTCACTCAAGCTCCCTTCACCAGATTCAACGTTCTCAGCATGTCTGTCCATCACATCCTTCCTCCCATTTATACAACTGTAAGCCATACACAATCTCGTGGAATATTTGCCTGTGATCGAAAGCACCAGCTCATAAGTGGGATCCAATTGATTTTAAACACAACCATCATTGTTGCCGAAACCAAATAAAAAAGAAGAAGCCAAAAGCCGATGCCAAAGCTTCATAGCCATAGATCACCACCAAATCTGCCATCAACCATCTCAGATCCATCGCACCCATCATCACCGATCCTCGAACCCAATAACCCAAACAGAAACCATCGTTGTCATCATGCTGAAGAACCATCAAAAGAGAGACACACAACCATCGTGAACTACTCAACCTCCACCCTCATGACCTCCACTCTGTCACTACCACCACAAACAAGTAGCCACTAATGGACCATCAAGCCGCTACACCAAAGGATCCCCACGCACCACAAATTGCACCGCCACGAAGCCAAGAACAAGCCGACGATGCTCAGCTCAGATCTACATTTTCTTAGCCCAGCTTTGACGTTGAGTGTTTCTCTTTCTTCGTACTCTGTTGCCGCCGTCGACTCCACCACATGACGCTCTCTCGGTAAGCCCGAGTTTCCCTCCAATCGCCTCTCCTCTTCCTACCGTTTTCTTCTTTAACAACGCTAGTACCTTTTTACTCTCAGGACTCTGTCGCTGTCAACCCTAGCTGCACCACAATTGGTCTCCACCCAAACCCACCATCACGTCTAGCACTTCCTCGGTGAGCAGCTGCTCGTCTCTCTCTCTCATGTTATTTTTCTCAAATGGAAAGAGATTTATCTCTCTAGAAATATGGCATTTACAAGGGTAAATTTTATTACCAAAATGCCCATACCCATTTATGATGTTTCCCAAAACACCCATATGGTAGGGTGAGTTTTGTGGGTTGGGGTTAGTTTTAAAATGAGCTTGTTTTTAAATCGCTTTGAATTTGATTTTATTATAATTCAAAAACTGTTATAAAATTTTAAATGGGCTGACTTCATGCGAGCTTGATGTTTAAATTGGACTTGTTGTACTTTACAGAAACATGTTAGAGATTCTAAATGGGCTTTATTTCATTGGATTAAGAAACTAATGTATTATTTTAATTTGGGTTGTGTTTAATATTTTTAAATTATGCATAATTTTACCCGGATAAATATATTAGTCCATAAACTTGATTTCACAGAAAATATTCAAAGGTTTTAATTATATTACTTAGAATTAATTTTACAATTTTTTTTTTTTAAAGAGACGGAGGTCACATGTCCAATAGTGATCTAATCCCAATTTTATTGATAAACCCTCACTTGTGGCGAAGGAAAATCGTGGTTACAACCCGAGGCCTAGGGCTACAAATATAGAAATAAAACCAAAACCAAGCCTCAAAAAGACCAACTCAACTCAACAACAAGACAAAGAAAACATAAAACAAAACCAAAACACAGAGAAACAACCTGCAAAAGACAAATCTACACGAACATAGAGTTAATAAAAACTTAAACCAAGTGCAAGAGAGACATACCTGGAAAAAAACCCCTAGCAAACTCTGCGAACTTTACGAATATAGGGAAGACCCCTTCTGTCAAGCCTAATGTTACCTCTAATGGAAGCAGGCAACTCAGATAACGAAGTCCAAGATCCAGTAAGACCTTTAGCACCCATTTTAGCAAAGCCATTAGCAACCGAGTTACTTTCTCTAAAGCAGTGAACAAAAGAAACTTGAAGTCTAGCTAGCCGACTTTGTATTTCTTCCCAAAAGTCTTCCATGTACCACAAGCCACATCTCTGAGATCTCAACCAGTTAATCACTAACATGGAATCCAGTTCAATCTCCACAAAAAAAGACCCAACTGATCTTCTCCAGTTTAATCTTTTATTTTAAACACTTTAAGCCTATTATATGAAATAATTATTTGATGGTTTTAAATTATATATGATTAGTAGTTTACAATGATTTTTAATATAAGTATTATTAAGGATATTTTATGAACTACTATTGTTTAAGAAATTTACGATTTCCCACTACATTATATGTTAGTAGTATTAAATTATGATTTCAATAATAGTTTATAGAGATATGAATTTTAAATACGATTAAATTAATTTTTGAAATGAATTTAAGTTGTTTTCCATATTTAATAGAATTATATTATTATAAGTTAAGAATATATATTTAATGATGATAGTACTCATTAGGTTTCTGATAACTAAATAATTATTAAATCTATTTCTGTAGTATGAATTTAAGTAAATTGAGAGTTTTAGCAAGTCCTTTTAGAAGTTTAGTAATGTTTAATATTTCGTATAGATGACGATTGATATTCATTCGGCACAGTTGTGGAAAGATTCCAAAAAGTTTAAAAGTTCAGGTAAATGGGATTCTTATGCTAGACTTTGCATAAAATAAATGAATTAAGGTTGAGTTTGGAAAAATATGCATGTTTTGTTATGAAAAGAAATTTGAAACAACCTCAATTATTTGTTCTGCATTACTCATAAAATCTGTATAAAAGTGAAAAATATTTTCAGACATAACTGGTGTATGCATGAGCAATATTTTAGCATTATGTTTCTGACCTGCAAAAAGAAGTGAATATGAAATTTAAAATTTCGTGTATTATATGAATATGCCCTGCATCTGTTTTAATTATATGAAAATGCTTTGATTATGTGGAAATTATATGAATATGTTCAATATTCTATTTTGATAAGATGTGGCATCTGAAAAACATTTGGTATGACATTCTAATTCTGATTTTGTTTTGGTCATGATCTGATAATTCTAATTTTGTTTTGTTTTGATATATGACCGTGCCATGGGTGATAATAGTGGCCTATGACTTTGTCACGGGTGATAATAGTGACCTCCGGTCCTGTTACGGGACATAATAATGACATTTGGCCCTATCACAAGACATAATAGTGATCTCTAGCCCTACCACAAGATACAATAATGTGTTCTCGTTGGTGTGAAATACATAATACATATATTGAAAAATGTTGATAAAGAAGGATTTAATTTATAAAAAAAAAAAAAAATTATGAATTTAAATTTTATAAATCAAATCATTTCATGTAAATAATATGAATAATGTGTTCTGCACACCAACTTATGAATAGAATGGTTCTTAATTAATTTTATGACACCTGTGATACAGGTGCTGGTCAACAAACTAAAACCCTCCCGGGCCTCATAAACACAAGAAAGAGAGAAGCATCAGGCCCAATCTATCATGCTTGGCTTATGTCAAATAGTGTTGGGCAGGCCCAAATGAGAATGTGTTTACTAGCAAACTGCCAACTTCTCATGCAATTATGCCGAGTTGGGGAAAAACTTGAGGGGGAAAGAAAAATGATGTTGAAAAGACCATTCACGAACATATATGTAATTTCATTACATTTACATTGATATCAAACATTTTGTTTGCCTATGGATAATCATGACGAAAAGAATGAAAATACACGTTATGAAAGAAATTCATCCCCAAGAAAAAAGGTAACTATTTTGTTTCCATGTCTATAACTACTTGTACAATTGGTTTACTATTGTATAGGCAATTCTGAGACTAGCACGTGTGAACTGAAGCTGGTTATCTTCTTTGGAAGTTGAGGAACTTGATGCCATAGGCAAACACAAAGAAGAAGAGGAGAACCCAGCCAAGATGGGCCACGGCAACGGCTGGAAGGAAGTCATAATCAAAACCCAACTCCTTTTTAAGGAATGTCTTCAATGGCATGCTTCGAGATCCAGGAATCTCAAGGACAGAGTCTTTGTCACCCACTTGAGAGGTCACCAGGCCGTATAGTGTCCAAGCCACCGGAGATGCCCAGTAGTACCACCTCCACCAAATTGGGATTTGCTGCAATGTGTAGGTAACTGTGAGTTTTGTATGAAAAGAGACTCAAAGTTTCTTAAAATGTGAGTGCAAGGATGCAACATATATACATATACTGGGTTTGAAAAGCATACCGTCCTGGGAAGTAGAAAACCAGAGAACAAGTTCCAGAAGCTGAGGAAGAATGACATACAAATGGCAGCAATTTGATGGCCCGGTGTCAGTGCAACAATCATCATTCCATACAATGTGAAGTAGACAAAGCACGTGAATATGTAGTAGTAGAACCACAAGAATTTGGCTGCCTTCCATTCGAACCCGATCATGGAGTAAAGAAGAAGAGAATAAACAATAGTTTGAATTGCAACATAAATTGTCTCTACGGCCACCTGCATGATATGGAGAGTTTTTCAGTAGAGT
>QEOT01005632.1:12836-33568 GCA_003123785.1 Pterocarya stenoptera | reverse complement strand
GGTGTACTGAGCTCTTTTATGAGTTCCTGATTCCTCCTGAAAGAGTGCCCCAAGAGAGAGAGGTCAGAATAAGAAAAAATCTAAAATCCAGGGATGCAAGAAAGTAATTATTATAAAAATAAACATGATTATAACTTACTGATAGAGAGAGGAGTTGGCATAAATTTCTGCAAAATCCACATCAAGATGTCCCTCAACTGAAGGAGCACTGACTTCAAGCATCCATGTAGCAGGATTATAGCCATCCTTGATCTTAGGAACTCCTGGTACAGCCTGTCATGATTCATAGAAATTAGTCATTGGCTACCAAAATAATTGTTAGTTAACTTTATGAGATAGCACGATCGGTTTTGGTAGCACGTCTCATGAAATGGAGGTCAGTGGCTCAAATCTCTCTTCCCCCCCCCCCACCAAAAAAAAAAAGCCACTTCAAGAATTTGTTAGGAATTTATTTGTGGAAGTGGAAATCCAGAGCTTATATTATGAACATTAGACATACTGATCAACTCTACCATTTGATTCTAAAGGTGAAAATGCATGAAACAGATACTCGCCTCAAAGAATTCTATTAGATTGTGAGAATGGCGACCAAGAGGTCCAGCATAAATGACTTGTCCTCCTCTTTTCATTAGCAATAGCTGCAAGAAGCACAATGTCAAGGTTTAAAATAGATTGTAACATGGATGCATAAAAAATATTTAAAATAACAAACTTTAACAAGAAGTTAAGAAAATGGAGCAGTACCTCATCAAAAGCTTCAAAAATGTCTATGCTAGGCTGGTGGATAGTGCATACAACAGTCCTTCCAGTATCCACTGTATTTCTAACTGTACGCATAACGATAGCAGCAGCTCTGGCATCCAGACCAGAAGTCGGTTCATCCATGAAGATGATAGAAGGATTAGCAACCAGCTCCACAGCTATTGTCAGCCTCTTCCTTTGTTCTGTTGAAAGACCATCTATCCCTGGAAGGCCAACTAGCGCGTCTCTCAGTGTTTTAAGCTCAACCAATTCCATAACTTCTTCTACAAACATCTATACCACAAACGGAAAATTAAACCAAGAATTTAAAAACATACACTCAGAACTTGGATCCTTAAACAATAGGAATCCAAGCTTCTGGCGATTAGAAGAAAGTGAATGTGCATAAAAGTTTAGAAAGAGATTGATTCTAGCTAAAAGACTGTGCAACATGCCTTTCGTTTTTGTGTCTTTACATCCGAAGACAGACGGAGCCAAGCAGAATATAGGAGAGATTCGTAGACAGTAACATGTGGTGAATGAATGTCATTCTGTTCACAGTAACCACAAACCCTGGCAAATGTTGTTTGGTTTTTAGGATAACCAGATATGCTAATGGTTCCTTCACTGTAGCCACCCGTCTTTCTTCCTGCTAATACGTCCATAAGGGTTGTCTTCCCTGCACCACTGACACCCACAAGCGCTGTCAGTACCCCTGGTCTGAAAGCACCACTAACATCTCGTAACAATTGAAGGCGATTTTCTTCAACCCCTTGAGTCTTCATTTCCTGATATGAAAGACAAAATATTCACAGCAGTGCTTGGGGAATAAATAGAATTTCCAGTGTCCATGAAACCCTGAATTTATATGCCAGAGCATGGAATGCTTAAAAATGTGTGACTTACAGCTGGCATATCCACGTAGTAATTCACGTGGTTAAATGCAAGTGAAAGAGGTTGGAAGGGTAAAACCATTCCTCTTCTTTGGCTATTATCTGAAGCACCAACAATTTCTGAAGAACTTCTCACAGGCAGATCGATACCTGTAATTTTTTCACAAAAGGTCAGGCTTATAAAAGAAGATAAAATCTCTAAACCATTTTTTTTTATAGGTAATCATGAATTTTTATTCATAAGAAAAGAAGGCACAGTCAAAGGACAGGGGATGTGTACAAAATCTCTAACCATTGAAACATGCATGTAACCTTCTCTCCTGAAGATTTTGCAGTGCCTTGGAAGTTCATCTTGTTATGCCAAATGGATTTCCTGTTAACTAACTAAACCTTCGTGTCTTTGGTTTCCTTCTCAAATATACATGTATCACATTATCTTCCTTTCCTAAGGGAAGGGCAAAAAGCATTGATGCAGGTACGAATACTTCTCAGAGTTTAAAAGATTGTTCTACTTCAAGGAATAAAAAAAGAGGTCTTGTAAAATTCTTTGCCTGATCTTAGCTCTGGTCGGTTACCCCTATAACTGCAAAACATCACATTTGTTCTTGTTCAAACATCATGTTAATGCATTTAACGCCACCAGCTATCTTGCTTAAAGGTGTTACTACTGCACACATCGAAAACTGTATTTTGTGCAGAGATGTGGCAAGATATCAAACTGGTACAAACTTTTTTCTAGATAATACCATGCTTGTTACAAAATAACATTTAAACGTGTAGCTCTCTAATTGAAAAGGAAAGACCAATTAATTATTTTATGAGGTAATTTTGACTAAATGCCAGCAGAAGCTGTGGAACAAGGGAACCAAAAAAAAAAAAAAAAAGGGGAAGAAAGGTAAAGGATTAAACCTTCCACTCCATGCTGTCCAGCGGATGACTTCTTATTCTCCTTGTCATTTTCCTCATCCACAATTACTGCTTTTGAATCACCCAAAGCTGAAATTTATTTACCACAAACTGGTTTATCAACTCCAAGGTTTCTTTTTTTATAAACGGTACTCTGAGTAGATTGGGATGTGATACTTACGATTAAGGAAAGTCAATGCTGCAATAAATAAAAGGTTGAAGAGAAGAGAAAATCCAAAAAGTGCTCCAACACAAATCCAAAACCAGTACTCATCGGTAAAGAAGCCTCTGGACTTGAGCAGGATTTGTCCAACTGTATTTCCATCAATACTGGGCTGCAACATATAAAGTTTTGAATGACTATCATCATGGCTTATGGAGTTGAAAAAGCCTAATTTGAGCTTATATTTGCATATGAACTGTAGATGCAATTCCTAAATCAACAAATAAATACAATTAAACTGTGAACATATCTTACCGAACTCCATCTTTTATCAAGAAATTCATTCATTACTATGGCATTCTGCCCATACATCATAGGAGAAATATAATAGCCCCATATCATCCATGGCTCAATGTCATCTGCAGGCACAAAAGGAAAAGAAGATTCAAGATTTGTTATAAAATAAATTAATGCTTGAAAATATACTGAAAGATAGATTGTAAAGAGATGAATTACTTTTGGCGACAATGAACCCTCCAAGCACAAAAACCATTAGCAAGGTGAAGGTACCCAATGTATTTGCAACAACTTGTGTTCTTCCGACTGCAGCAATGAACCGAAATAGGGACAGTGCCATCTGATGTATGCCAAAGAATGCCAAGAACTGTCGGAAAAACCTGAAGTAATAGAGGAAGAAATGTGTCAGTGAAAAAAAACATTGACTAAACCCATGCATTTGAAACATAAAGTTCCAACATCTAGTAAGTAGGGAACCAATTTGCCATAGTGAAGAAATTAGAAACCTGTCTACCTGCTAGCAGATGGTGCAAATCCAATCGTGTAGTATGTAAGAATGATCCATATTGCTGATTCCATGAATGATAGAGGGATTCTGAGGACCCAAATAGGTAAGCAAAAAGCCCAAGCAGGATAGAACAAGAAATCCCTCTGTTTATAGAAGACAGGAAGCCTGAAAACAGTCATTGCCAATTCTGCCATCCCATTGAACATCACATTAATCAGGCTGAAAAATAATGCCCCATAAAACTTTCCTCCATTCAATACAGATCCCACTGGCATTTCTGTTCTAAAGAAAACTGTAAAGGCAATTATCGACATAATTGTTATCTGGGTAGTCTTGAATATGTACACAAAAGAATTACGCTTCATTAGCAGCCACTCCCTTGAAAAGCATGCCTTGAATAGTTCCCAGTTTGATATGCCATACTTCTCTGTCACCAATGCAGCTGGGTGGGCTCTAGCTCTATCATAAGGAATGCTAAGATCAGCTGCAAGCTGTTGGCCAATATGGAAAGAGCTGAAGGCCTGTGCAAATTCAGGAACCGAGATGTATCTGTAAGGTTGGTTCTTCTTGAACCAATATTGTTCTTGATCCTTCTTGGACGTTACTTCTTGCAAGAAGTCAGCTACCCCTTTCCTTTCTGGGCATTTGAAACCCTTGAACTCGAAGAACTCAAGGATCTTTTCTCTAGGACCTTGGTAGACAACCTGACCTTCTGAAAGTAGGATAATGTCATCAAAAAGATCAAATGTCTCTGGTGCTGGCTGTAGAAGAGAAATGACCATGGTCACTTCCATAATATGAACCATTTGCCTCATGAACTTGCATATCTGGAAAGTGGTAGAACTATCTAACCCCGTTGATATCTCATCCATAAGAAGAACCTTTGCCGGTCCGACCAACATTTCCCCTGCTCCCAGTTATAATAAATCAATCAGATTGAAGAGCCATAATTCTTCGGTTTGTCTTCTATAAGCAAAAGGAATGTGAACTGGATACATCATCTAATGTCGAAGAACAATAACTCCAGTTCCATTTTAAACAACTTGACGCTGTCAAGGAAAACGTACCAGTTGTCACACGCTTCTTCTGTCCACCAGAGATACCTCTCCTCATCTCGTCTCCAACCATAATATCCGCGCAGATATCCAGTCCAAGTAACTGTTAAAGATTCTTATGAAGTAAGCAATCTTAAATTGGCTTGTTAAATGAACAAAAACAGAAAACAGATGTAGCAACACATGAAAGAGAGAGCGAACCTTGATAATATAATCTGTTACCAAACTAGTCTTTTGACCTGACATGGCTGTGGCCTTCATGAATGCATCAATTTCAGGATCTGGCTTAATTCCCGCTTCTTTCTCTCTTCTTGAGAGTTCTGCCAACATTTCATATCTTGTACCAACCCCTAGACAGCGTCCTGAGAAATCCAGCGTCTCTCTAACAGTCATTTCTCCATAGTGAAGATCATGTTGACTAATGTAAGCACAGGTTCTTCGAGGAATAAATTCACTCAATTCATGACCACAATAGGTGATTCTCCCAGATGCCTGTACAGAGCTTTTACTTACTTAGCAGGCTGCAAAAATTATTCCTTAATGCAACAGATTTATGCGGACTGAGATACACATGAAATACTAAAAGAAAGGGACAACAAACAAACCCTTAGATCGTCATCGAGTTTCCCAGCAAGCGCCAGCAACAATGTTGTTTTTCCCGCGCCAGGGGGACCCAGAAGTAGAGTCATCCTGAAATTTCCATATCAGTTAGAAGCCACGCTAAAGAAACAAAAATAAGAGCAATATATAGGACCCAGATATAGAGTGATCCTGAAATTCTCCTATCGGTTAGAGGCCATTCTGAAGAAATAACAATAAGAGCAACAAACTTCTGTCTTCATCAACAAAAAAAAAAAAAGGGTGCGGATATGTAGGCATGAAATTCATTTTGGAAAGGCTACTTTTACCAGATACAAAGCAAGCAAGATCAGTTTTACTGCTATATTTCCATTTCCAGTAAGATTACCTTGGCAAGTGTTCACTTCCCTATCAAATTTGGAAGAATAAAACAAAATAAAGAACTGAAATCAACTGCCATCTCAAAAAGATACCTCGATGGTTTGACGATTCCACTAACATCCTCAAGTATCTGGATTTTTCTTTTCTTGGATGGAGCAAGGTGAACCACTCCGAGAATACTCTGTTTTCACCATTACAAGTGAAAATAGAAGCAGAAACAATTACCCGCAAAAGCTCAGTTAAAACGTTCGACAGATAAATGACGAAATTAGTAAAGATTTCTTTCTTCTAGTGATTAGGCTCTCTCAGAACAACTGGTGGAAAGGACAGAGAGCAATTATAATTCCTAATAACACAGTTAGCCTTCTCTAGTTGCTTAACAGAGGGGAGTAATCCCTCCGTTTCTCACAAGTTTTCTTCTTTACCACACAAATCTAAAACAAAATAAGAAAAGAAAAGTCGGGTTAGATCAATTTTCAACAGAATATATAAATTATATATATTATACCTCGATTGTGTTCAAGGTAGCATTAAGAAGAGTAGGAAGCGCTCGACTCCCGACATACACATCCCCCTCCACCGATAAATGCTCATACCGAACTTCAATCTTAGGAATCTCAATCCCCACCCTGCCACCAATCCAAACCAGATGAACCAAATTAAAACATAAATCACAGAAAGAAAGGAAAAACAACAACAAACGAAAACATCCGTACATGTCAGTCCTGTCCCTGAGTCTCCCAAGGAACTTCTCGTTGTCGTCGTCCACAACCTTGAGTATGCTCTCCATCAACTGCTTCTTGTCCTGGGTCCCAAGATTGGCTACGTCCACCTCATTTTGCACAACTCTACCATTGTCGAGGACCTGTCTCAGCATCCCCTTCCTTAGCCGATCGTAGGTCGGCAGCCGCTCGATGGCAGCCCATCGCAGCTCCTCCTCCTCGTTCTCCTGCCGCCCGCTACGGCTGAACACGTCCATAGGCGGGGCCCATACGTCCCGGAAGCTGGACGACGCCCAACTCTTTCGGCTAGCCGATGTATAGCTCCTCCGACTGCTAGTCGACCGGGCGAGATCGTCTCCCGCCAAAGCCGACGCCATTACGCGGTGAGCGCTTACTGTGTTAAAGTGCTTTACGCTACGTTGGATAACCAAATAGAGTTACACGGTGAGTATAAGAGTGAGTAAAAGCAGTATTTCTTGTATTCTATCCGTTTTGTTTGAACTCCTGCAAACGAATTGTTTGTTTTGTAATTTGTACTGGGCCTCCCATGTGCCAATTGCTAAACAAACTCCCCCGGAAAACTGGCTCTTCTTGCTGTGCACCAACTCTCTCTGGCTCGCTCTGAACCATTTTCCAATTATAATTAGTGGCTTTTATTTAGAGAAAATGGTGGGAGAGAGAAAGGGTGGAGGTGGTGGAATTTTTGGTGAGAAAGGAAAGGAGTGGAGAGTGATCTGAAAGGGAAGCGAAAATCAACGCATATTCGGGTCAAAACGAAGAATTAATCTTTGCATCAGTTTATACACCATATATTATAATTTTTTTTATTTTATTTATTTATTTCTCTTATTAAATATATATTATATAGGTAATAAATAAAAAAATATAAATATTTCAAAAAAAATAAAATTAAAAAAATTAAAAAATACATTAATATGTAATATGTAAACTTATACATAGCAATGCTCCAAAATGAATTTGGCCAGCTCTGAGTGTCTGTATGCATGCAGTGCAAGCCTCCCACTGTCCGAGCTCCAACCAAGCTTTGCGGCCCTCCTATTCCGCACATATATACATCATTATTAATATCATAAGTCGCTGATACAGACTGAGAACCGCATATATATATATATATATATTTATATATAGCTGGTTTATGGAAAAAGATTCCATGATCACTGGTTTAGGAAAGAAAAAGATAGATTCGAAAGTTTAAAAAGAAAGCTTGTTTCTAGAAACACTATTCATGCAAACGCAAGTTAATTGTACGACTCACAGTGGTCCCAATTAATACACGAAGATATCCTAGATTATTGACTCGAATCAAGTTGATTTTCTACAGTGGCTGATCCAAAATAAAGTGTGGATAATTATTTCAGAAACTTAACAGATTTTTTTTTTTAGCAGCATCAGTTTCTATCTGTAGATGATCACTAAATTTTTTATCATCTGACTAACTGTAGATAAAAATATATTAGCGCAGGAGTAGTACTACTACTATCTTGTTGGCGTGACAGCTGTTCACTGAAGCGTCCTCTGATCTTAAACTCTATAGGAAAATATGACAGAATCAACTAGGATTTGTATCGATTATGTGTACAGAAATGCATTTTTTTTAAAACATTTATCCTTGTTTCTTTTTTAGTCTTATATCTTTTTAAAAAATTATATTTATCATTTTCACACATTATATATTATATATTATTTTTTATTTTTTTTTTCTTATTAAATATGTAGTGTATAGATGATGAATAAAAAAATCAATTAATTTTTAAAAAAGAAATAAAAATAAAAATTATTGTAATGTGTGGTGTTTGATGAAGAATATAAAAATTTTATTTTTTCTATTTTTAAAAATAAATATATATAAAAATAGGACCATGCTACAGTTCCACCAGGGGCTCCGCTGGGGTGTAGTAATTACAAAATAAAATAAAAAATATTTTTTTATAATTTTTTATTTTATTTCATGATTAAGGAAATATTTTTTAATAATATTATAATTTTTTTAAAATATTTAAAATTATTAAAAAATCTATATAAAAAAATACATATTACAACATGCGGGAGCTCCCGGCGGGAGGTTTAGCATTTTTCATAAAAATATTTTAACACTGTAGATACAAAAGCTCTGTAACTTTTGTGGTGCATACAACATTATCCAATTCTATAACTTGTATCTCGAGAAGTATGCCTCTGACTTCTGGAAAATCACGGGAAGATGGCACATTTTTTAAATATATATATATATATATATAGATATATATTTCTTGCACATTCCTGATTTCGTTAATGTGATTATTGCATTACTTTTTTTTTAATATAAATAAATGCTATTTAACACAGATTTGTCGTAATGCTAAAACTATGGCGAATGCATCGTTTTTGACTTGCAAGGAAATGGAGAAAAATAAAAGATCTTGTCGTGGCATTCTAACGATCGTAATTCTTCTTTCATGGTGCTATTCACATTCATTTATCAGCCTGCTGAAAAAAGCTCTTACTCTTTATGTGGCTTTGACAAAATCACTTGAACAGAGCATAGCTAAGCTTTTACCCTCATTGATATGATATAAAATGGCTATATCAATCCTACCCTATTACGTATATATGGGGAGATAAAGGTTTTTCTAAACGTGAATTCCGCCACATTATATTAGTCTTTATAAGTCCACATGTAAACACATTATTACTATATGATCTATTAAAATTATGTAAAAAAAAAAGTAAAAATATACCGTGTACGCTTTCATAATAATTATATATTGAGTGTATGAATAAACAAATTTATAAATAAAATATGTTTCTAAACTTATTGATATGTAAGTCTCATGTGAGGGATTAATACATCACATTAAATAATCACTTTTTAATTGAATGGTTTGAGTCAATATATAAATTTGAATAATCAAAATGTAGATTAACTGTCTTGTTTGTTTTCGCATATGAGATGAGATAAATTGAGATAAAAGTTGAAAATTAAATAAAATATTGTTAGAATTTTTTTAAAATTATTTTTGTTTTAAATTTTTAAAAAATTTGATTATTTATTTTATTTTACGTAAAAATTTAAAAAAATTATAACGATTTATAAATACGTTAGATTATAAAATTATTTTTATTATAAAATAAATCTAACATTTTATAAGTGAATTCGAAGCCGTAGCAATTATCTATTTTTATTACAATCACCAAGCTAATTAACCGCTCGCTATCACACGTCGAGTAGCTTTTAAGATTGAAAAAGACTTTCCGAATTAAAAAAAAAAAGTAAAAAAACTTTCGAATATTTTAATCAATCAAGGCGTCTATATCATTGACAAACACGATTACATAAACTTCACGGAGCTAATAGATTATGCGACCCTTATCCGTCTTAGATTCATGATAATTGAATGATATTGCAATGAATTTCTAGTCGGATTATATATATATATATATATTTTCCGTGAAAATACAGAGATATTTTTGGTGCAGAGGACGAGAATGTGTGTTGACATTTGTGCCAACTGAACGGCATTGAAACCGCTTATAATAGAGACGTCGAATGGTAATTGGTCCGATCCCATGTGTGGAAATGAATTATGCAGGACAAGTCTTGCGTAACAATTACTCCTTGCAGCCATGCAGCAACATCTCCTCTTTAGTCTTGGCTCGTCATCCGTGAAGCCGACTTAAAATTCATTTTAATTTATTTCATCTTATTATTATAATTTTTTTTAATTTTTATATAAAAAATAAAAAATAATTTAATTTTTTTAAATTTTAAAATAATAATAATATTAAAAAATAATATTTTATTTTATTATTCACAGACTATCTTAATTCATCTCTACATCCAAACCACTCCTTAAAATATTAAACCAAGATAGCATGCAATATCTTTATTTGTAATTGAATTTCGATACAAACATTAATAAAAATTGTTTTGACTTCTTAAGCCTTATTATCCCTATCCAATGAGTAATTTTATCGTGCATTTAGAAATTTGGTGTATGCTCATATTCATTTTAAGGATGGAGTTTTCTTTTTAAATTATTGGGTTGGAGAAAGTTTCAACATTTACCCCATTTATAAAAACAACAAGTATCCACTAAGTATGTAAGAAGAACATACGTTTTTAAAATACTTCTCACATATTCAATAGATATACAGTAATTTTATAAATGTTAAAGAAATTTGATCTTCTACGAATATCATCGAATGTATTATTAATATATTTACTTTATTAATACAAAATGACATAATTTCTTATGCACTTTATCAAATATGTTCAATTGAATAATATATATAATAAAATGTTTATATGATATAATTTAATTTAAAATATATATTTTAAAATTTAAATCTTAAAAATCAAATCTGATAATTTAAATAATGTAAATAATATACTTTACGTGAGAATATAATAACTCCAATTAAAAAAAAAAAAAAAAAAGTAGGACCCCGTTTCATTCTAACGCCTTCTAGAAAAGAAAAGTACAAAAGGATTTGCACTAGCGTGTTGAGTTGAGATCGATATTCGTGATTTCCACTCCTCCTGGACCCCGCCTCAACATTGCACGAACGTCGGCTGGCTCGAGTTAGCCGCTCATCAGTTCGAGTTCGGTGTTTCAAGTTTTCAACCCCCTCCACCTTCTTCTTCTTCTTCATTAGTATAAGGTAATTTCTAAATATATTTTTAAAAAATCTTCAATCCTCACATGTTATGTGTGGTAAGTTGGAAATTATAAAATTTAAAATTAAATTATAAATGAAATTAAAAGTACATATAACATTATTCTTAATATAATGCAGAAAATAATATTCTTATCAAAGTTCTTATCTAAATTCAAAATTTAAAACCTTTAAGCGAGAGAGAATATATAATATAAATTACTGAATTTTGCAATTCTTAATGCCATCAAATTATCCGAACTTAAAGAATTCTTGATCCCGCGATATTGCATTCACAGATCAATCTTCGTAATTCCTTATAAGAGGGTGATGAGGCAGTAGCACTCTAAGAATATTATAATATAAATAATTAAATTTACTTATTTCTATAGACTCAAAATATTAAAATAATTGATGATTTCACATGATATCAAATTAAGTAGAAGTCATGAGTTCGAGTATTGGCTCTACACTCTAACTGATCATTTAATTAAATATTTTACATATTAAAATCATTTATTGAGAATAAGTCTAGTCTACACGTGATGAGGAGTGTTAAAAATATAAAATTAATTCTAAAAGATTAAATAAAATTAAGCTAGGTAGGATATCAAATCACAATAGGATAAAATGTCCTTGGTCCGCTGCTCATGAGTTGATTATCTGTCTTCGGCTCTCTGTCTGTTTGTTTAAGCTAGTGTGGAAATAATGCAAGAATCTTCATATAAATATATATATATATATATATTTAGGTGAAATAATATCAAATTGATCTGTCACCAATAGGATGAAGTCTGTGAGTTGTTCATGTTGTATGTAATGTACGGACACTCATAGGAACAGTTGTTATTTTCAAGAATCAATAATCAAAACAACACAAACTCTGAGGTGGTGGTCATGCATGTATAACAGGGCGGGGGAAATTAAGCAAATCGTGCGTTATAAAAGCACTCAAATTATCAGGTGGTGAAGTAATCATAACAAGAAGACTCACGTATATAGGTACATCATGTTGTTGGCCGGTAATTAAAGTAACAAATACGATGATCTTTTAGTCTTTCATAGTGCTAATTAACAGTACTAACACTATATATATATATATATATATTAATCCAACCCAAGAAAGACATTGTCGCTCTGAAAAAAAAGAAAAGAATATTAAAGTTAATATATATATATCGTGAGAAATACTTTAATTACCATTAATGGATGGATGAATGTGGATGATCTACCACTCTGGTGATGATCAGAAGGTGATGATGAACGGTTCATATCGAGACAAGCCAAGAATGTTGCTCGACGTTTTCAAATGATAATAATTTTTTTTTTTTTTTTTTTTAAAGAAAAGATATGTCAACTCCATCAAATTGTTTAGTAGTGGTTGGGGCATGAGTCCAAACATAAATGGTTCAGGAAATTCAAATCCGGAAGGTTATTCTATTTCCTGTGTGAAGTCAAATTAGGTAGGAATTTGGATTATTATACTCGTCTCATTGTGAGGGATTCTCCTGTATATTATTATTTTCTCAAGTAAAAAAAAAGGCAAAAGAGGGTGATGACGATTGGTCATCGAAAATTGGATCTTGATATATATATATATAAAAATATACGGGTCTGATTTCTTTCAATATATGTTGTCGTTTGATCTTATTAATTAATATATAATATACTTTACTGAACATAATTCAGAAACTCCATTAGCCCCAGATGGTGCCTATCCCACGCAAGAACCACTACGTAACATATTGGATGGGTCAGCTTCGTACGAATTTGTGTTCTCNGAGGGTGATGACGATTGGTCATCGAAAATTGGATCTTGATATATATATATATATATAAATATCTATTTACGGGTCTGATTTCTTTCAATATATGTTGTCGTTTGATCTTGTTAATTAATATATAATATACTTTGCTGAACATAATTCAGAAACTCCATTAGCCCCAGATGGTGCCTATCCCACGCAAGAACCACTACGTAACATATTGGATGGGTCAGCTTCGTACGAATTTGTGTTCTCATTTATTGCAACTCCATCTAGACACTTTTTTTTTTTTTTTTTAATCTGGACTCGAAGCTTCTTTTAATTGGCTCATTGAGGGAGTTCACTCTTCGTGACAGTGACTTCCAGCTCCTCAATTATTAAGGATAGTGAGAATACTTTCTCATAGATGGGAGATGTCATATGACCTTGATAAATATTTTATTGATGTTTTAATAGTTTTTTTTTAATATTCAATAAATATTATAGATATCTACAATTACTTGTCAATTTTGCCATGTTATAGTATCATGTAATAAATATCTAAAACTCTTTCATCTCATCTCATTTTACTATCCAAACCGCACCTAAAAGATCATTATCTCAAAACCGCTATTAATTTTACTAGTCTAAGATAGGATTAAATAGGTGTGAAGTAGCCCCTTGGACCAAGGCACCAAGCAATAATGCCTTTTAACTGTAAGAAAGGAATGGCTTTGAGTACTTGAGTCATTAACTTGATACTGTTGGAAAGTTACTATTACATGTGGAATCTATGGCCTACAGTTCCTCTTTGTTTCCTTTCTTTTTGAAATAAAGAACCCAAGTCTTGATGTTTAAAGTGGAATAGGGCCTACCATGTGAGGACCAATTTTATTTTCTGAGCTGCTCTTTCAGAAATTTTCTGTTCAATTTCACTAATGTAATGCTTAATTAGATAAACAAAAAGCCGAGCTTGTTAGCCGAGTTCTTCAAAATACTGACTTTAGCTGAATATCTAGAAATCGCAACGAACGATTCAGAAATTGAAGTCCTTGTCAGTGAGCAGGTGAAGAGTCATTACTCGTGGATTTGTTTTTGTATATGTCATGGCAACTGGCAAGGACCGGTAGAGAAGGGTGAGACAAGCCATTTTTTTATACTAGAAATTTTGAAAAATATTAATATAGATGAAGTTGATGACTTGTACCTAAACAAAGAAAGTTGAACCCTGCATCCTGAGAAATTGTTGTTAATATGCTTAAATTATACGAAGTGTAAGGACAAACAAGTGCACGCCAGTCTTGACTATTTTGCTCAAAGAAAGGATCGGAATGAAAGCCCGTGAATAAGATAGCTGACTGTGTCTGAGATTTGGAAATCTGGGGCTAACTCTGGGCCCATCCAGAGAGAGCCTAATCCAAATATATGTTGACTCTCGAGAAAAAACCAAGAGAATAATTACGTAATTTCATTTTCAAATTAAAATACCAAGTTTTGTATGAATAATAATAACGTAGGTTGGACTTCTATATATCTTCTTCGAAATTACACGACTTTAAAATGAAAGAAAAGATAGATATTTAACACTCCGATAACCATCAACAACAATAATTTTTTGTCTATCTTTTTAAAATATGCCCCACTCAATAAACACAAGCTTTTTTACTTTTAACAATCATATCTTTCTGCACAAAAAGCTGTTAAATGAATATATCATGGCTGCCACCTCGCGCTTCCTAATTGATAATATATACACATAAAGTGAAATTTAACCAATGGCCGATAGCACGATATGATGGATTCATAGTAAATGTATCAGAACAATTATAGCACATATCTAACATAGGTGGGAAACATCGTGCACAGTGTTGATAACAAAGATTGTCGAACTATGCTCTTTATATATGTCTGCTTAATTATCAAAACAATCTGTCACGGTGGCCCCCCCCACAAAAACAAAAAAAAAAGACATCCTAATACCATTTGCTAAGGGCCAGCTTCAGGATGATAACGAAGATGAAGTTTAGACAAATTGCCGACAAGTACATGGCACCGAGATCTTGTCGTCGTTCTTGGAAGGTGAGAAAAACTAGTCCCCACTTGCACAGCCCTTACAACCGCAATGGACACACTCGATAACCTTCTCCTCTCTCAGATGCTTTGGCACTCGGCACACGCACGTGGTAGCAAAATTGTGATCCCGTGGTTGAATGCATCTTAAGCAGCAGAGACGTTCATAACCCGGCTGCAATTAACAGAAGGCCGAAGTTAACAAACGATATCAATCAGAATTAGTTCCATAAGTAAAGCAACAGGCAAAAAAAATATATGATTTAATAGCCAACATTTCCTTGATTTTCCATAGGAGATCTATACTACTCATATAAATCACAATAAATTTAAATGAACCGCATTTGCTTAATACACCCCAAATTCCGATCATCAGGACTTATAATGTGATCTTAACCGTCCTGCGTGTTCTTTTTCCTACTCAAGTTGATGCTTATACTCTTTTTAACAAGGAGAATTAAGTGCTTATGAACTACTTGGCACATAAGAATGGGTCCCAAGTTTTGGATTTGCCACTATGTTTGTCACGTACACCTGTAAAGAAGCCGGACATAAATCAACAGTGCTAAAGCATGATAAAAGAGAATTTTTGGGACAAACCTTTTTCCATTTTGCAATTATATTGCGGTCAGCATAGCCTTGATCCAGACAGAATTCATACAATTCCTTGGATATTTCCTTTCTCCGGTGGTAAAGGTCAAAAATATAGCGACTCTTCTGATGTGCTATTTTAAAAATAGGCCATAAAGCCTCACATTTTCTTTTACCATCATGTGGATCATTCTCAGCTGCTCAAATAATGGATATACCATTGTTAGTTTCACATGGTTCAGCAAACTGTGGGAATTAAAAAATCTTGCAAACTAGATGGGAAAACATTTACCTTCTCTCATCTTTGCTTGCAGTTCGCGAAGAGTAGGCTCAATTAATTCCCATCCCTCTGGGTATTTAACACGGTTTGTTTTCACCTTTGGCATTCTTCTACCTGTAAAAGAGCGGAATATGATTAATTGATACAAACTGGGCCCAACCCCCCCCCCTCTCTCTCTCTCTCTCTCTCCAACACTAATTCCTTAATATCTACCACTCGAACATGATCTCACAAGAAATAATGTCACACCGATCTAACATGAATTTGATAAGAACAGGTTTTTTTATCTACATAACCGCCAGTATATGTTTCACTGCCCACCACAAACTCAAACCAAACATTGGATATTTAATGCTTCATCCAAGTTCAGAAGTTCCCATAATCTCATCCACAGGATATTCAACACAAAAAAGTTTTTCTGCCATAGTACAATGATATAAACACACAGCCAAGAATATATACTCGAGTGGCATTACTACATTTATTCGTAGCAAGCATGACAACTTATTTCCTTTTGGTATGCACAAAAGATTGACACTTGAATCTTCAAAACCAATGCAAAATTCCTGTAGACTTTATTTCCTTGTAACCGTTGCTAGTTCCTAACTAGGTGTAATCACATGTATTATGTATATTTCCTGTGTGCTTGGGCTATGTCTATTCTATATCACAATATTTTATTGCTTACAAAAAAAAAATCTTATTACTTATATAAAAAAAAAAAAAGGCTACTGACCATGCAACAATAAACCTCAGAGTGTCTATAAGAAAGAATAATTAGAATGTCGGCTACTGACTGTGCAACAACAAACCTCACAGTGTCTATGAGAAAGAAAAAATAGAACCATATAATCAAGAGCATGCTCAAATAATTGCAACCAGAAAAGAATGTCATAGAAACGAGGTAGATAATCCAATACCCAATTTAACACGGAAATACAAACTGAAATTTGAAGTGAACTCTATTCAAGTGAGACACATAACACCCTGAACCTAAATTAGGTTTTCAATATGTTTCCTTCAAACTGTGGTACTTAAACTACCTAAACTCACACAACCACTTGCACCTGCAAATCCCATCACCATCAAATCCTAAATAATAACCGTCATCTTTGTGGACGGAGTTGTACAAAGTAGGATATATTGTGAAACGTGAACTACTTGTCCCCTATACAGAGTCGCATAATAAGGCTAATCCTGAACCTTTTTGCTTCTACTCAAAAGAGAAATGCGAAACTCTTAAGGGTTTGTTTGGAAAAAGTTTCCATCCCAAAATCTTCATCTCATCTCATCCCATCCCATCTCCTTTCCAAACATCACTCAAGCACAAATACTGTCAAACTAATCATTACAACTTTTGCAAATTAATTATTACAACTTTCCCAAACTTTCAAACAAAAAATAAAAAACAATTCCCAAAATCCCATAAAATATAACTCAAACTATCTCACTAATATTCACAAACTATTTTACTACTATTCATAAAATTCTTATCTCATCTCACTCTCCAAGCTTGTCAAATCCATCTAACTGAAAGGACTTATCTCGATAGTTGTGTCAATACACACATAATAAATTACTATTAAGGTTGAAAAACGTTCAACCAAAAAATACAAAATAGCCCCAATGTTAACAAGAAAATAAATTCCTATTACATAAATAATCTTCAACCAAAAATAAATATAACCACCTAATTTTCCCATTCTCAGTGCGTGAAATATGAATCCCACACCACCTTTACCCAGAAAACCTTACTTTCAATCTTACTAAAAAATTAAGAAGAGACAACAATGAGCTTAAACCTTCAGAATCCCAGAAGTACAGTACTTATAAAGTTAAAAATAATAAATAAACACGTACTAACAAAGATTTAACATGCCTGTCCGAGATTTTGTCAAGAAAGAAAATTTAAGATTCGAGTTAAAAAACTTGACTCTGCTGGAAACCTGCAAGAATTAGATGGACTTAGGGTTCGGGAAATTTGAAAAAACTCACTAATAAATCAATATATAAACATAGTTATACAGAGAAGAAGGAGAGTAGGGTTGAGGAGTGTACACGATCGAACCAATGACTCTCGCAGTCTCTCTCTCTCTCTCTCTCTCTCTCGCGGTCTCTCACTTAGTCTGAGGCTGACACAAAACATTAGAAACATTCAATTTAAGAACCAACCCCAAGTCCCAGAACCATCCAAAAAAATAAATCCACAACTCAGTAAATCCGTGGGTACCAACTCAGTCCATTGATGCCGCTCATGCGGGTACCAACAAAATCGATGTCGACGGGAATTGATTTACATTGATGTAGTTTATTTACTCACTAATTTACCGAGTACCAACAAGATGGAAAGTGGAAAGAGACAGAGAGCGAGAGAGAAAGAGATACCTGGCAGCGCGGAAGATGGCTGGCGATGCGGTGGTGCTGAGCTGCACGGAGGGGGGGCTTGGGGTTTGGGAAAGAGGGGGAGGGGAAAAATGAAGCGAAAAAAATTTAATCCCCGTGTTTCTACCAGCCCTCTTCTGACAATTGGGCGAAGAAATAAAGAACAGAATCGAGGAGCCAATACAATCGTGTAGTAATAATGTAAATACGTATTCTTCTTGCTACAAGAAATGCTCTATAAACGACGTCGTATTTGTAAACGGGCTGGCTAGGCTAGGCTAGGCTAGACTGCTAATATCCCAACGGACCCAACCTATTCACCATGCAGCACCCGTAGGAGAGAGACTACATAAAATATCGACTTTTAAAAACCTTAATATTTATTATCTTAACTATTTTGATTGATATGATCCTTTGTAAATGATTTATAAATCAATATTTAAATAAAAAGTTACAAAGTTTATCATTTATTTTTTTCCTCACCCGCACATTTGCTTCTGCTACAAATCTGACAATCTTTACCTTCATTACATATTTTTGCAATAAATAGGAAAAAAACGAGAGAAATTAATATTGTTTTTTTTTTTTTGGGCACCATTTGCTCGTGCAAACGGGAAGAAATTTACAACATGTCAGCATCTTTTAAAGTCTTTCCTTCACAACTGTTCTATACAGATTCTTGCTGTTCCGAATCAGTACTAGCGTCTCTTCGTGCACAGGTCTTCGATGAGCTGGGAGGCTAAAATTACATCTCCGGGCCTTGCATCTCGCTATCTTCACAGTACTCACCAAACATTTATCGTCGTACTGAGGCAGACACGACAGGATCAAACAAACACGTTACTGAGGATAATCACATACATTAATAATTTGTATAGTCTCACGCTTCTTTACTACTAGTGTTCTGTACATTCAAAGCAAAGGCAACTAAAAAGCTAAAATGTTGCCTGTGTGTGTGTTTATATATGAGCAAGTCGAGCAATTAAATCTGCAGAATCTCTACTTGATCAAATTATAATGAATAAAATAGCGGGATGACCATTTTGTGACTTACATCTGGAATGTCAAAGTCACCTTCTCTTGCATCACACAAATCCAACGACAACTTCCTAAGCATTGGCAACTGTACCCATGACACAATGCAACAAAATCTGGTATTAGCCGTTAAACTTTATTTCTCTGATAAAAACCGAACAGCAGAAGAGAACGTGGAACTGTGTTTATAATTACCTTCGAAGCAGCATAAAAAATGAAGTTCTTCTGTATCCCAGGGCCCTGAATAGTGTTGGTTAAGTCCAGCCCAGCAAATAACCAGCATCGGGTCGGTTATAAATGTCAATATGTTCACAGAAATTAGAATCCAAATAATCAAACAGCACATGTTTATTTATCTATTTCCTCCTACTTGAGGTAAGAAAAAACAGATTGACAACAATCAGACATAAGAAACATAAAGCTCCAACTACAACTCATGAGGATTATCACATTAAAATTATGCACACGAGTGGTACCCCCATGAAGTCTGTCTGTGTCTCAGATTTGAATAATTACAGCCTCATTTTTGTATATTATCTAGTCAGAACTGTATTTATCAGATCCGTGTCCAGAAGACTCACATTATGGCGCAGCAAGAGATCTTCAAGAGCTGTGCAATCGAGAAGAGCAGAAATCCCATTTTCCGTCACTTTTCCACATTCCTAAATGACAGTGTCATTACAAACACATGAGCACTGAAGCGGCAGAAACCTCATGTACACTTTCACAGTTACAAAATAATGAAAACAAACAAAAGCATATTTTTTAAAAGAAGAGGGACAGAACCCCCAAAGCAAACCAAACCAAAGCTTTTTCTTTTTTTGATAAGTAAAAATAAACACATAAGTAACATCACCTATTGAAGCAGTCAGAGCAAATGGGTTAACCAACATGCATGCTAAATGATTGTGCAGCAACAAAATAACATATACATACATATATATATATAACAACTTATCAAAAAATATAACTCAAAATGTTGACTTTATTAGAGATGCAAATGACTTTCTGGGAAGAATTTATAAATCAAAAGTGATGCAGGGAAGAGAGGACAGGCTATTGTGGGATCATGCTGGAAATTTCAGGTTTTTAGTCAGTTCTTTTTATAAGGTGCTTAATTGTGTCATTCTGGCTGTATATTCTCTTGGAAAAGCATTTGGAGGGTGAAGGTACCTAGTAAGGTGGCGTTCTTCAGTTGGGCGGTTGCTCTAGGGAAAGTATTGACCACGGATAACCTTAGAAAACGGGGTTTGTGTATAGTTGATTGGTGTGTCATGTGCAAGAGGGATGGTGAATCTGTAAATCATCTTTTTTTACATTGTGAGATGGCAAAGTCTTTGTGGAATGAGGTTATTGGTCGGACAGGTTATATTGGGTGATACCTAAGGAAATTGTGGATCTCCTTGCATGTTGCATTGGTTTTGAGGCAAGCAAATGTGCTGCTGCTAGATGGAGAATGATTCCTTTGTGTTTGATGTGGTGCTTATGGTTGGAAAGGAATGAGAGATGCTTTGAAGACAGCGTTCTTTTGAAGATCTTTGTTATTTTTTCTTTTCTATTTTGAGTTTGTGGGTTAGGATCTTTGTAAGGAATGATGATAATCTACTGAATCTGTTTGTCGTAGTTTCCTGCTTTCTAGTGTGTAGTAGGTATTTCCTTTATATACTTCCTGTGTACTTGGGCTGTGACTATTCTTGGTAATAAAATTCTTATTAATTATCAATATAT